>MU003850.1:0-97573 GCA_010093785.1 Polychaeton citri CBS 116435
CACAGCACAGCACAGCACAGCACAGCACAGCACAGCACAGCACAGCACAGCACAGCACAGCACAGCACAGCACAGCACAGCACAGCACAGCACAGTACATGCGGTACACACAGTACGGTGGGAGTGGGAGTGGGGTGGAGGGACGGGTGATTGGCATTGGCGCATGCAGCGACCTCTCGTTCCTGGGCGACGACAATGACAACAACAACCAACCTCGCTGCAGCCCACACGCTAAGGGGGTCGCGGTATGACAAGCAATTGCGCTTCTGCTCGCCGTCGCAGTCCAAATCCCATCGCCATCGATAGACTCTGGTACGGGGCCAGATCTTGCTTATTGTCGCTGCTACTTCCGCTGCCGGCGCGCCTGGGTCTTATCGTCGCCGCCGCCGCCGCCGCCAACGCCAACGCCAACGCCCAAAATCGACGACCCCACCTTTCGTAGCTCAGGCCGTTGCTGCTGTGCGGCTCCGTCATGCCTGGGCTAACGCCAGGCGTACGGTAGGGCAAAGCTGCGTATGTAGGTAGGTAGATAGATAGGTAGGTAGGTAGGTAGACAGGTAGACAGACAGGTGATGGGTGGGGTTTTTTTTTGGGGGGAGAGAAAGAAACCGGAGCAGTGATAGCAACTGTGTATGCGCCAGCTGGCGGGGGCTCATGCTGTAACAACCACCAATGCTGCGCACTTCTGGACGGGGAGGATGGACAGGATGGGTGGGCGTGCGTTATTGCATTACATGGCATGCAACACTGTCTCGCCGTGGTGGGATGCCTCCAGGGCCAAGGGGGAGAGAGAGGGACGCGTTGTCTTAGCATTCGTCTCGTGTCTCACGTCCGCTCTCCCTCTCATGCCCTCTTCGCCCTCCGGTCGTCCTGCTCGTCTCACCGTGTATATATACAGTCGCCAGGTACTGCCCTCCCTCCTGCCAGCAGATTGCGTGTGATTCCTCCCTCTAGTGCTGGCTGGTGGCAGCTCTAAAACAGAGAGATAACGGCTAGCTTCCACATTCTCCAGACCAACGACGTTCTTTTTTTTTTCCCTCCCTCCCACCTCACACACACACACACGCACACGCACACGCACACGCACACGCACACTCACCCAATCCCTCTCCCCCTCTCTGGCTCCAACCCATTGACCAACGGTTACGCGGTGAGTGGCTCCCTCCCCCCCCCAATTCCTACCGTCTTCCTTCGACCTGCGGATGCGGGATCGAAGTTAGTTGTCCTCTGCCCTGCAAGAGACAGCAGAGATGTCGAGCACGGTGTGACTCCGCGCCCTGGGAGGTTCCACATTTCTCCGCTCGAGGCTGCTCAGCAATTGCGCCGCTCACTGCACCAAAAGAGCTATCCGCCGGCATTGAGTTGGCAAGTGTTGCAGGAGCTGATTCCCACCCTGCAGTCAGATCCTCCCCGCCCAAGTGTTACCGCCTTCCTGGCTGTGTCGACAGCCGTTATAATGTGAGTCCACATCCCCCTCCGCTGCTGCTCGCCGTGTCTGGTCCTGGAGCGCTCACATCTTCAACTTCACAGAATCCACAAACATGGCCGACGCTAACCACGCCGACTATGGCACCCCACACCATGATGGCGACACCCACCAGACCGCCAACACAGTCCACTCGCGTCTGCGGGCGAACAGCTCCATCATGCAGCTGAAGAAGATACTCGTTGCAAACCGTGGTGAAATCCCAATCAGAATCTTCCGTACTGCTCACGAGCTGTCGCTGCAGACGGTGGCTGTCTACAGCTATGAGGACAGGATGGGCATGCACAGGCAGAAGGCCGACGAGGCCTATGTCATCGGCAAGAGAGGGCAGTACACCCCAGTAGGTGCCTACCTGGCTGGGGACGAGATCATCAAGATCGCCAAGCAGCACGACGTGAACATGATCCATCCCGGCTACGGCTTCCTCAGCGAGAACTACGAGTTCGCCAAGGCGGTCGAGGAGGCGGGCATCATCTGGGTCGGCCCAAAGCCGCAGACCATCAACGACCTCGGTGACAAGGTCTCTGCCCGTGAGCTTGCCATGAAGGCAAAGGTGCCCATCGTGCCGGGCACCCCAGGCCCTGTCGCCAAGTTCGAGGAGGTCAAGGGCTTCACTGACGAGCACGGCTTCCCCATCATCATCAAGGCCGCCTTCGGTGGCGGTGGCAGAGGCATGCGTGTCGTCTGGAAGCAGGAGGACCTGAAGGACTCCTTCGAGCGTGCCACCTCAGAGGCAAAGTCGGCCTTTGGCAACGGCACCGTCTTCGTCGAGCGTTTCCTCCACAGGCCCAAGCACATCGAGGTCCAGCTGCTCGGTGACAACTATGGCAACGTCGTCCACCTCTTCGAGCGTGACTGCTCCGTCCAGCGAAGGCACCAGAAGGTCGTCGAGCTCGCCCCTGCCAAGGATCTCCCCCAGGAGACCAGGGATGCCATCCTCAGCGACGCTGTCAAGCTTGCAAAGACCGCCGACTACCGCAACGCCGGCACCGCTGAGTTCCTGGTCGACCAGGAGAACAGGTACTACTTCATCGAGATCAACCCACGTATCCAGGTCGAGCACACCATCACCGAGGAGATCACGGGCATCGACATCGTGGCCGCCCAGATCCAGATCGCCGCGGGTGCTTCGCTGCAGCAGCTTGGCCTGACCCAGGACCGCATCTCCACCAGGGGCTTTGCAATCCAGTGCCGTATCACCACTGAAGATCCGTCCCAGGGCTTCAAGCCTGACACTGGCAAGATCGAGGTCTACAGATCTGCCGGTGGTAACGGTGTCCGCCTTGACGGTGGCAATGGATTCTCGGGTGCCATCATCACACGTAAGTTGCTCTCCCCACCACCCTTACCACCACCACCACCACCACCTTTACCTTTACCTTTACCTTTACCTTTACCTTTCCAGCTTCGCGGCAATCCAGCATCCAATCTCACTAACGCACTCAAACAGCCCACTACGACAGCATGTTGGTAAAGTGCACCTGTCTCGGCTCCACCTACGAGATCGCCCGCAGGAAGATCATTCGTGCCCTGATCGAGTTCCGCATCCGTGGCGTCAAGACCAACATCCCCTTCTTGGCATCTCTGCTCACCCACCCCACCTTCATTGAGAGCAACTGCTGGACCACCTTCATCGACGACACCCCAGAGCTGTTCTCCCTCATCGGCAGCCAGAACCGTGCTCAGAAGCTGCTCGCCTACCTCGGCGACCTGGTCGTCAATGGCAGCCAGATCAAGGGCCAGATCGGCGAGCCCAAGCTCAAGTCCGACATCATCTTGCCCACCATCACCGACGAGCAGGGCAAGGCCATCGATGTTCAAGAGCCGTGCACAAAGGGCTGGAGGAGCATCATCACCGACAAGGGCCCGGAGGCCTTCGCCAAGGCCGTCAGGGCCAACAAGGGCTGCCTGATCATGGACACCACCTGGCGTGACGCCCACCAGTCCCTGCTCGCCACCAGGGTCAGGACCGTCGACCTCTGCAACATCGCAAAGGAGACCAGCTACGCCCTCAGCAACGCCTGGGCCCTCGAGTGCTGGGGCGGCGCCACCTTCGACGTCGCCATGCGCTTCCTCTACGAGGACCCATGGGACCGCCTGCGGAAGATGCGCAAGCTCGTGCCAAACATCCCCTTCCAGATGCTGCTCCGTGGCGCCAACGGTGTCGCCTACTCGTCCCTGCCTGACAACGCCATCTACCACTTCTGTGACCAGGCCAAGAAGAACGGCATGGATATCTTCAGGGTCTTCGACGCCCTCAACGACATGGCCCAGCTCGAGGTCGGCGTCAAGGCTGTCATCAAGGCTGGTGGTGTAGCTGAAGGGACTCTATGCTACTCCGGAGATAGTTGAGCCTCCCCTTTTTCCTTGCTATCCCCTCATTCAGCGTTTGATACTGTTTCTCCCTCCGTTCCTTTTCCACCAGGCTTGGTAACCCACGGATGGCTGTGATCTGGAGCAAACCCAGAGCGCTCAGTACATGACGCAAAACAGCCTTAAAGAGACCGTGGGTTAGTCGATTGAACGCTCACAAGGAAGAATCCTGGAATTTTTCTGATCACTATCTTTTGACTTTAAACATGTCCAGTGTTGCATCATTTACTGACCAAAACCACACAGTGACAAACCCGAAGAAGAAGTACAACCTCGAGTACTACCTAAACCTTGCCGACCAGATCGTCGCCATGGGTGCTCATGTCCTTGGTATCAAGGATATGGCTGGCGTCCTTAAGCCAAGAGCCGCCACCCTGCTGGTCGGTGCTATCCGCAAGAAGTACCCAGACCTCCCAATCCACGTCCACACTCACGATTCGGCTGGTACCGGTGTTGCCTCCATGGTTGCATGCGCTCACGCCGGCGCCGACGCTGTCGATGCCGCCACCGACAGTCTGTCTGGTATGACCTCGCAGCCAAGCATTGGTGCCCTTCTTGCTTCCCTTGAGGGCGGCGAGTACGACCCTGGCCTCTCGGCCCACCAGCTGCGTGAGATCGATACCTACTGGGCACAGCTGAGACTGCTGTACTCACCATTCGAGGCTGGCCTGACCGGGCCTGACCCAGAGGTGTACGAGCACGAGATCCCAGGTGGTCAGCTCACCAACCTAATCTTCCAGGCTTCCCAGCAAGGTCTTGGCGAACAGTGGGCACAGACAAAGAAGGCCTACGAGCAGGCTAACGACATCCTCGGCGATATCGTCAAGGTCACACCTACCAGCAAGGTCGTCGGTGACCTCGCACAGTTCATGGTGTCCAACAACCTCTCCTACGACGACGTCCTGAAGAAGGCCGAGAGCCTTGACTTCCCATCCTCCGTCCTTGAGTTCTTCGAGGGTCTCATGGGCCAACCTTACGGCGGCTTCCCTGAACCACTGCGCTCGCAAGCCCTTCGTGAGCGCAGGAAGATGGACAAGCGCCCTGGTCTCTACCTCGAGCCAATCAACTTCGACGAGACCCGTAACGCACTCAAGGAGAAGTTCGGCGGTGTCTCAGAGACGGATCTGGCAAGCTACATCATGTACCCCAAGGTCTTTGAGGACTACAAGAAGTTCACCGAGAAGTACGGTGACCTGTCAGTGCTGCCAACCAGATTCTTCTTGTCCAAGCCAGAGCTCGGCCAGGAATTCAACGTTGAGTTGGAGAAGGGCAAGGTCCTCATTCTGAAGCTGCTGGCTGTTGGACCCCTCAGCGACCAGACTGGCCAGCGTGAGGTGTTCTTCGAGCTCAACTCGGAGATTCGATCCATCACCGTCGATGACAAGCACGCCGCCGTCGAGAACAAGAGCCGTGTAAAGGCCGACACTACTGACAGCAGCCAGGTTGGCGCCCCCATGTCTGGTGCTGTTGTCGAGGTCCGTGTCCACGATGGCACCGAAGTCAACAAGGGTGACCCTATCGCCATCCTCAGCGCCATGAAGATGGAGATGGTCATCAGCGCGCCTCACTCTGGCAAGATCGGCTCACTGGGTGTCAAGGAGGGTGACTCTGTCGATAGCCAGGACTTGATCTGCAAGATTGTCAAGTAGACCAGGGGTAGAGTAAACGCACTGCGCGGGAGAATAGACAAAACTGGGCTGGGAATGTGGATGATAATGAAGCACGTCAAGACTCTACGATGAAGACGATGATACGGCGTCCTGAGCGCTCAATGGTACCTTAGACAGAGATTGTCATTTCCTTCTCGATGTTACAGCAATCCATATTGAATTCTTATAACCTCAAGAGAGATCCCCTTACCTATCATCCTGTTTATTCTCATGCTTGTCGATATGCCTGCGTGGAGTAACCTCGATCTTTTAGGTGTATGCATGAAGATTCCCTGATACAAGGCGATAGACTCATGATGCAGATGCCGTTTTGTATGCCTCGATCGGGCGACCTACTATGATGTCAAGGTAGGTAGGCACTGGCAGCCCGCCGACTGGATCGTGCATATGCTCTGATGGCGTGGCCAGCTCTCCCTCTCGCATCCCCAAACCTCCTGTCAAAGCTGGCCTGGAACAGACCCCACTCGCTCACGACCAAGCAGCCATTCAAAGAGCTCGCATTTGTAGAGAGGGGGCGCTCTGCGGCCAGCCGCTAGCTTCCGCAATGCGTGCCCGGAAAGTGTTTGCATTCAAACATATCTGGGTAATTATAAATGTATCCCGAGGTCTGGGGAGTAGGTGGCCGGAATATCCATACCATCCCATGCGCTCGCTCGCTGTCAGGACGAGGGTACTGGTAGTGGACTCTATGATGTCACTCTAGAACAACCACCCTTTCCCCCCGCCATCCCATCCCTGTGGATTTGACACGGTGCATGCGGCACGCCTTTTGGAATCCCCTGGAGACAGGCTTTGGGGTCTACTCGAAACACTTACAAGCTTTGTCGATCTTGCACTTCTCCGTAGTGGCTGGAGCCTTGTAAACAGGCAGATGGAAGTTGATACCCAGTTGCCGGCTTTCAACGAGGCCCTCGGAACTTCACAATAGTTATGGTACCCTAAGCCGCTGATTCTGGTACATGGGAAACGTAAGCAAGTGTTGCAGTTGCGAGAGAAAGTGCTAATTTGTGTAGGGTGTTACAATATCCGCGGTCGTTGGCGTCGCGTGCAATCGGAGCCTGTTTCAAGAAGCTTCTTGATAGTTCAAAGCTGAACGAGCTGATACTGTGACTTGATCAGGCTCCTGGGTGCTGGTGACAACCCTGGACTTGGATCCTAAGGGCGACTGCATGTGTTTGCAAGATTGTGTTAGTGATCATCAATGTCTCCTTGAGAGCGTTTATGTTTATGCTTTGACAGCTAACACAAGACTCAGTAATATGCTGCATGTGTAGTCATTTGGTTTATCTGAACGTGCTCTACCAAACAAGCAGCTGCCAACCCATTGGAGAGACATTCCGCTAAATGTGGGCATTAGCTAGTATACGTAATTCGAGTATGATATCATCCCGACAATACTACGTCATGCGTCCGTTTCTGAAAGCTCTCTCTATTTACGCACATGTTAATGGCGCCTCGCAACTGTCGGTATGGAAGTGTTCAAGCCTTGCGGTAATTGACCCACAGCATATCTACACCAAGAGCCATCTCATCAACTCAAGCGTCGGTCGAAGTCTTAAAGCAAGTAGCGATCATAGATGCAAATCCCCGAAGCGCTAGGATCTCAGATTAAGCTCCGACCAGATGTCTCTATGTCCAAGCTTGTCGATCTGGGGATCATCTCCCTCCACTGCAGGATGCATATCTCTGCCACCTCCCACCTCGATCCAGAGGCATAATCGTTGACATCTTCAGGGTCTCGACCTCATGTAGGCTGCCCCGGCGATCGACAGGCGCCGCTGACAACTGCAGCACTGTTTGCAGGCGTTCCTATGCTGCGCGTTTGGCCAACCACAGCAAGTGTGCTGCTGGAAGGCGTTTGTTTCGAGGTGTCTAGATGCGAGCTTATCAGCACCATGGCGGAAACTCCAGACTCTGATTGTGTTCGAGGGTCGTGAATTGGCTCGATCATGGGATGTTGTGGAGCTCATGTTCTTCCCTTTGTTTGTAGGTGCCACTCATCCCTCCACCCCTTCCGTAATCACTATCAGGTGATAGAATGCTCAGGTGTCGTGCGAGCTAGTTCACTGTTGATGGAATCCATGAGTTATATGTATTGCCGCTTCTCCTCATCAAACATTCCCTTTCCCTACATCATCTAGGCCAGACTTGAGTGCTTTTCTCACTCGAAGCCGATACTCATCTCGAGACACATCCACCAACTCACATCGGTTATCTGCCACACCAACCAATACTAGCGACATGGCCATCTCAAACTCCACCGCCTCTCAGAGCCCACAGGCTCGTAACTCTGCTGACGGTAGCCGTCGCAAGTCTTCGAACACCATGTTCGGCAATCTGCAGCAGATGAAGCGTGATCCGTCGAACACCCAAGCGGAGGCTAGGAGGCAGAGTGTGAACGAGCAGACGAGAGGTCCTATGGGCTCGGTTGCCAGTGCATGGCACAAGTACGCTATCTCCAAGATTGTCTCCCACCAACCGTTACTGATTCAGAATGATAGCTTTACCAAGGGACCTGCCAAGTAAACAACACGATGGTCACGGATTCTCATGATTCCCGAGACGATGAATTGAGAGGGTGACACTTGAGATTATTAGCGCATTCACTTGTACCACTAGAATGTATGATAATTACTTTGACGCACGTCGACAGCAACATGACTTCCATTGCAATCAAAAGTTCCTCCCATTCCATAACTAATCAACCCTCAATACAACATGGTGTAAAGATGGTTAGTATTATTTAGTATTTACCATCGCTTGCTTCGCACAACGATCAAGGGTATCCGAATTCAAACGTAATGCATAGCTCTGTGACGCTGACCAGGCTGCGGAGCTTCACATTGCCATCTTCCAAATCAGATTCGTATAACGGGTTCTCCAGTTCCAGTTGCTGTCTCGTTACCGTTCTGAACGGCCCCATTCTTTGCACCTACTGGCCCGTTCTTATCAGCATCGCTTTTCTTCTTACCACCTAGACCAAGCATGTCTTTTCCCTTGTCGACGATATTGCCCAAGCTTGCTCGATCTTTGGTGCCGCTAGAGGTTCTCTCTTTGCTTCTCGCTCTGCGCTCTTGCTGTTGCGCCGCCTTCTCTTCCTCGCGCGTCATGCCTACGGTTGTCTTGTTGCCCTGGCCTGAGGCATGGTCAGCACGCATGCCTAGCCACGCATTCTGGCGTAATGTCTGGCGCGAAGACTATGTGCTCTCGAAATCCCAGAAACGAATGTTACTTCAGACGACTCGGGCTTACCTCCTCTACCCCAGTGGATGGTTCCCTTGGCTTCCTTATGGTGAGCTACTGGAGCTTCGACATCTTGCGCCGCTCGCGCCATTTCGGGCACCTCTTTTAGATTCATGGCCATATTGCCAGTGCCTCCACGCCCAGTGGTGTAAAGGTCGTTCTTGATAGTTGGAGTCTTGAAGTCCTCAGGATTTAGAGCATCGTTTACATTGCGCTTGGCGATGTTGCCTGCGCCACCGCGCCCATGGGATGTAGAGCGCACTTGGTCTTGAGGAGGATTGAGCATTTCAACCATATTCGTGGTTGTGAAGTGAGATTCTTGATCAAATTTCTAGGGAGATGGGAGAATGAGCGGTAAGCTTTTGCGTACGGAAACGAGAGCTCTTGGAAAGAAGTGGAAACCGCAGACTAGCTAAAAGAGTAGGGCAATGCAGAGTTAAATAGAAGACAAAGAACTCAAGTCACAGTCTGACCCGGTACCATGGAGTGATCGTGATGGCTCACAGTCCTAGAGATGCGGGCCAAGCAAGTAGAGACATATTGATCTGAACGTGTGCGTTCGTACTGGCTGTCCTTTGCTGCGATGGATCGCCTGGTCTTGCTCTAGGCGTGGAAAACGCAATTCCATCTACAGTGAACGCTAGCGGGGTCGTGGGCAATTGCGTAATGCCAACTCCCTTTTCAGCCTCTATTGTACGCACGTGGTGCCTCACGGTTTGCCTCCTCCGCCCTGCTCAGGGCGAGAAGATATCCTGAGTTGGCTCAATAGGCATACAGAGGGCGGGATCATTGCCCTGAGGAGTAAGGAATGTAAAAGTGAGGTCGACCAAGGCTTACATCTGGGTTGTCGTCCAGATGTGGCTTGTCGCGATAGGGAAAACTTCGGCATCTCGCTGCTGCCACGGCGACGACTTTTGCCCTTCGGTAAAGAGCTTGTCATATGTCAGTGCATGATATCGGTACTCACACTTGAAGGACAAATCAGCCATCTGGATCAATGGCCAAGTCCACGTTGTGCATTGCCCAGCATGACTACTCTATCAACCTCTATGGCGTTGGCACGGGCAACTTCCTTGAGAGCGCATGCTACAGGACTGCGAAGTCAACAGATGACCAGCATCCATACCCTGAACCCGATGTTCACCATTCAGACCCGCGGCATCGCGCAAGGAAACTATGCAACGAGTACCTCGACAAGCCAACAATGGATGAGACAACGACAGGCGGACAAGAGACTCCCGTTAGTCCCAATCAGGTCGTTCTCCTCCACCTCACCGTGTTCCAGGGACCATCACTTTGATACGCTCAAGTTCGTCCAGCGTCTGCAAACGGAAGGGTTCTCTGAAGAGCAAGCAGTCGCGATGATGAAGGTTCTTTCGGATGTAATCGAGGAGTCCATCCAGAACTTGACACGTACTATGGTCTTGCGCGAGGATCAGGAGAAGGCTACGTACACTCAGAAAGTTGACTTTGCAAAGCTGAGGTCTGAGCTTTTGTCTGCCGACTCGACCGAGAGCAGTCTCACACGTACTAGCCACGAAAGATTGACGAATGACCTTGCCAAGCTCAATTCGAGGCTGAGAGATGAAGTGCAAAGGACACAGGCGAGTGTGAGACTGGACTTGAACTTGGAGAAAGGTCGCATCAGGGAAGAGGCGAACAGTCAGGATTTGAAGATCAAAGAGACAGAAACGAGGATTGAGCAGGAGACTGCAGCACTCAGAGAACGACTTGAGGCAGTAAAGTTCTCTACGCTGCAGTGGTTAATGGGTGTCTGCACTGGTACTGCAGCTATAATTCTCGGTGTCTGGAGATTGTTCATTTGAAGCAGCTCGACTGCACATTCTCTGGCACATGGTGTGAATATGGCCTGACTATGCTGGCTGACTATATCCAGCTTGTGAACAAACTGCGATGCCCCTCTTCGGCGGGATTGATGAACGAATGTCGTATCCCAGTCGGGTTCTCTCTTTCATGACGACTGTTGAGCGCTCGCATCATTCAGATGTGTCGGATTGGTAAGCGCCCATTACCTCACGCCAACTCCCAGATTCGTCTCCGTCACCCACACCACCCTCATATCTGCAAAGCGCCAAGCCGGTACGCCTCAAGATCCTCTCTTCCACCTCTCTGGGTTCCAGAGCCCAATTCGTCATCCACATTACACGGCATAGCTGCAGCAGATACAAATTGCGGTGGTCCAGTGTTTCGTTTCGGTGTGGATGAAGCTCAGGATGGCGAGCGAGAATCTATAAAGCAGAGGTCAGCCGTTAGTCAGCGCTTAGCTGCGATTGGGATGTACGTACTTCACGGACGGTGGAGGTGTATGTACCTCCTAGCATGATCGAGATAGCGTCAAATCGGTTAGCTCTTCCTCTTACGACTCGCTCGATCCATGCAAGGCGATACTGGTCTGGGCCTACGTGTGCTGCCATGTCGGTTGGTATCCGGAAAATGGATTAGATGACGGAGAAATAATGGAAAGAGAATGACGATGAGGAGGTTGTGTTCGCCAACGAGCAGCACTGATCTTATAACATCCCCACGGAATCTTTTCCTTTCTCTTGGGAGACATTGAACAAAGCCTCGTCCTGCCTGGCTGTGATATCCAGGGTGTCACTTACTGTCTTCAGACAGAAGTACTTCCATAAACGATTTAAGTCAATTCGGTTGTAGTTGATCACTGGCAAAATAGATAACGAACAGCCGTGCAGTCTCAGTCCTCTCGTTCATGCTTCCAACACATCAGGTAGACCGGTCAATTCTTTCTATGAAGGAAACAGCAACCGGAACAAGTCTTGAACAACAAAGCGAATCGTTTCACCCACGATTGTTACGTGATTGATCAATCGTTTGGTAGATGACTGTGAGAGCCCTGCAACAACATCTACACGCTGGATGCCATTATCGAGGCGAGTGTGGTGGGTGGTAGCTTCAATTGCTATCGCTGGTAGTTTACATGTGTCCCTGTTTCATGCAAATACTCGTCAACATCAGGAGTGTCAAAGTCCTCGGGTTTAAGTGTTCTATCGTAACAGCGGAACAAAGCCTCCTCACACAGTCTGAGTACCATATCCTCTGATACGATCCGCAAAATCCCAGCTCTGGTTCTCCAACTTCTCTCCTGTCTTCAGATCTACACCTTCCTTGTCTACTACAGCAATGCTGTATTCATTCATACTCCTCGCGTCGCGGTAGAAGAGAACCTTCATGCACTCCTTGATCGCATTTACCGCCTCCTCCTTCGTCAACTTGTCGCTCGTTGCATCGTCTGGGCACACTCGCCTCAGAATCGGTACGGCAAGATGTGCACCAAAGCCTGTCGCCAAAGTGGGTGCCGAGAACGTTGTGCCCAGTAGATCTGCCGAGGCCAGGAATGGCTTATCCTCATCGTCCAACCCGACGACTAACAGAGCGTTCCATAATGGATTGAAATCAGATCGCCTCTTGTACATCACTTTGCCGATGTACGTGTGCAGGTTCTTCGCGCTCATCGCCGCGGCGCCATCTTGCCCGTCATACATCTCGTCGATCTCAAGTGTCTTCAGCAGGCGCTCTAGGTATTGCATGTCGCTTACATCGCCGCCAATACCAACCACGGCTTTGCTGTTGAACTTCTTTAGGCGGTGGACGTCGGTGAAGCGGGCGAGCGAGCCGTAGGATGCAAGGTTGTCGGCAGCGATGACCACGCCGCCGGAGTACTTGAGGGCGACAACTGAGGTACCGGTCACGACGGGTGATTGCGTGTGCGTTGTTGGCATATACATCGGCTGCATCGTGCCGCCATGGGATTGTGGGAGATAGGAGGAGTCGTAGTGACCGTAGACATCATTGCGAGGCTAAGAAGAATACGATGTCAGTCTGGAGCATCAATGTACGCTTCTAGTAAGATGACTTACTCTGCCCCAGGCTTGAGGGAAGTGATTCATGATCGCGTCTGGGGACTGGCGGTAGCTGCTCTATTGGGGGGTACTTGTTGAGGCAGTTTGGTTTTGGTTTGGATTTCCGAAGAGGAGTGCGATCTGGTTTGACGGAGGTATGATTGACGTTGGTATCTGGGAAGCTCTCAAGGCGACCAACACTGACGCGTGAAGCTGCCTTACTCGCGGCTGCGGCTTGAATTCCGCCTTGGCGTTCCAGGCGTCTAGTGCTTGCGATGTCTAATGTTGTAGATAGGCACAGTCTAAGATACGAGACATTGCCTCGTTTGACATCTAAGTCCATCTGGCGTAGGGCCGACAACTTCAACTTGAATATACAGTCTTTGGAATGAGTGGGCTTGTGTCATATACTAGTAGCGACGAAGATGAAGACATCCAACCTGAGAAGCCGGCGAAGGTAGGCCGCTAATACTGCACATAACTTGGAAGGGACGGATAGCCTACTAACGACCAATTGCCGCCCAGATCCAGAAGCTAGCAGGTGACACTCATAATAAGCCAGAGGCTGGGGCTGAACTCGGTGGGTCAACAAAGTCTTGCCTCCAAGCAGGCGAAGTTAATAACTCGATGAAGGAACACGTCATGTCACAGACAGCACACAGCTGCCGCAACCAGATACCACAGTTCAAAACCTAAAGGCGGACGCAGATGGTCAAACAGAGTCGGCTGGGCAGTCAATAATCGGACCAGCCCTAGGACCGGCACCTGGACCGTTTGGACCTCCTCTACAATCACCCACACCACCTCCAGTAGACCAAAATGGCCGGCCCCTATCCCCGTTCTCATTCGCACAAATGCGACGTCGCGAGTTAACAATGCCAGGGGTGCCCAACTTTTCGATACCAGATTCGCCTCCAGGCCCTTCAGATCCAGACGGAAAGACCCAGCTTGCGACCACTACGAAAAAGTTTACGCGTTTCCTGGAACTCAAGAAGCAAGGCGTCCACTTCAATGAACGCCTACAGAACAGCACCAGTCTACGCAATCCAAGCCTCCTACCTAAGCTCATGGAGTTCGCCGGGATTGGGCCTAACGAGGAGCATGCTTCGACTCTGGCGATTGGAGGAGATTTGGAGGGATGGGGAGGAGTACCTTCAAAGTGGCCTCGAGAGTGGTATTTCGAGAATCTAGTGAAGGAGAATGCAAGGCGGGAGAAGAAGCGAGCGAGGGAACGCACAAGGCCCGAATTCGTGTCGGCCAAATCATCTGCGCAATCGAGCGGCAAAGCGACGCCAGAAGGGAGATCTTGAAGTAATTCGTGCATGTGAAGTGAGGAAGATCGACTGAGCAAGGCTGCCTCAGGTTGTTGCTGCACCCACTTTGCCGTCTCCCACACTTAGATAACATCTCGATAGTATCTCGGTGGCATTGATAGCATGCGCATGTCTCCACCGGATGCTTTGAGTATGCGCATGGTGCGAAGCGTTCTATGGAAATTGTATGATAGTCGTATCAACACTGAGAGCTCGTTCAGCACACGCAACAAGAATGTTTCCAGAAGTGAAGTCCAGACTCTTATGCTAGGCATTGATAATACTTGCCATACATCTGCATGATGTCCCTGCAGGACGGGATGTGCCTTGAGGAGGATGATCTGCAACAAGCAGCAAGACCTGGGACACTTCGCGCGCTCTGGTTGGCTACCGTACGACGCGGGAAAAGCCAGGGTCCACACAACAGCCTACTCTGCGTTGCAAGTCAAAGCTAACATGCCAGACCAATACCGCTTGAGAGAAGCATCATATGAGCCCCTCAGAAACACCACGGTTGTGGCACAATATGCATAAAGCCTCGTCTTGATATGAGCATTCTTCGTTTATCCACCTACCGCGTCGAATCATGACCGTGCCGACCCAGCGAAAGCGGGCCTTTGCGCCAAAAACGAGGACAGGATGTCGTACCTGCCGGTAAGGGTGGCCGTAACAGCGTTGACATTCCTTTGATAAAACGCGAGCGGAGTCGTTAAAAGCTGACAGCGTCACCCGCCACCCAGATCCCGGCGCATCAAATGCGACGAGCAGCGTCCTGAGTGCCGTAAATGCACCTCTACTGGCCGGAAATGCGAAGGCTATGAGCTGAACGTGCGGCCGGCGACTACAGCGCCTGTGGTCACTGGCCAGCGGCAGCTGCTTCCTTTACAGGCCCTCAGGGCTGCTAGAATGCCTCCACCCATGAGCACAGGCGTCACTGTTGGCTGGAACGACACCGAGGTCCAAGCCTTCGACTACTTCCGGTCTTACACGGCTGGCCAGCTTACGGCGGCAGTGCCATCGTCCATGTGGATTCGGATGGCCCTGCAGATGAGCTCCTACGAGCCGAGTCTGATACATGCCGTCAGTGCCGTCGGTGCAATGCACCGCGCCACGTCCTTGATGGCGCCAAATTCGCCGAACCGAGTGAATCATGAGGTGCACCAGCAGCTGGCCGTCAACCGGTACTGCAAAGCCCTGGGCCACTTGCAGCGCTATATGAGCACCACGCAGACCGAGAACGTCATGCTGGAGATTGTCCTGATCGCTTGCCTGCTGTTCACCATGTATGAGATGCTGAAGGGGGACCCTGGCATGTCATTCTTGCACTTCTCGAAAGGCCTGGAGATCGTAAGGCGGAAGTATGCCCACACCGCCTTCGCGCCAGACACAAGGGGCAAGGAGGTCTTCCTGAGGAGCACCCCTGAACTAGATTACCTGTGTCAGACATTTTCGCAGCTGCATATCCATACAACAACGTGAGTAGTGGACGTGACCTGATGAACAAGTCATGTGTGACAGAAACTGACTTGCGCGGCAGGTTCGGGCCCAAATCCGTGTACTTACAGATGGCGCTTGACGATGATACATTAAGCTCGGAACTAGACGTACCCTCATCATTCGCGTCTGTGACAGAAGCGAAGCACTGGACAGATAAGGTTACAGATGCAACCTTCCTTCTTCGCAGTGAGCTCATCCGCTTGGCTGCGGCGGATGCTCTGAAGATCATGATCCCCGACAGTGACTTCTCAAGATGGGTGCTTTGTTGTGACTCGTTGGGTAGAGTCGCGAATCTAGCACGTCATTCACACCTGCAACAGAGGTGGGCAGAGCTGCAGGATGCTCACGTCAGGTGTAGCGTTGCCATCAGGAAGCTGAAAGCGACAACGCATGGGGATCAGACCATGGTCTTGAATATGATGGAGGTGGAAATACTGTCCACTCAGCTTCTCGGCTTAAGCTTGCGTGAATCGCGTGAGATGCAATTCGATCGCTTTGAACAGGACGCCGTGCGAGTTCTGGGCCTAGTGGAAGACTATCTTCAATATCGATACGAACAGGACCAGCAACAAAATACTGGATATCACACACCTTCTTCTGAGGGTGACAGCGACGTGAGTCAACTGGTGGCAGAGCTGGATCCTTACATGCTACCTGCGGTTTTCTTCATAGTGCTCAAGTGCCGCAAGAGTTCCCTTCGACGCCAAGCCATCAATGTGTTATCCGCGGTCAATCGGTATGACGTCCCGTACAACAAGATGGCCTTACATGCCTTCGCCCAGCAAGTTCAGGTACTGGAAGAGGCAGGCGCAAAGAGAGCGGAGCCAACTTTCGATCCAAGCAAAGACTACGAAGCAAGTGCGATCCCTGAGACTGCTAGAGTGGTAGAAGCAAAGATGTCTGGGATCGTGGGCAAGCCTGGGAAGGCGAGGATCTTGGTCGCGCGGTATAGACACGAGACTGATGGGTCTTTTCTCTTGTGGGAAGAAGAGTTCGACATCCGATAGGAGGTGTTGATGGCTTGGCCTACCTCGCATGGGTGACCGACTAGCCTTGAAAGGCAATTTCTAACACGTATCGCTCTTCACATCTTTAACATGGAGGGAGGGAGGACGACGACCGCCGACAAGCATCAGCGTAGAGATTGGAAACATCCGCGCCAACCAAGCTGCAATATAGCTCACGCGTACTGTAAGATCTCACAGACCCGCAGCAGATAGAAAGAACGTCCTCAACGGCGTTGCGGCTCAGAGACGGCGTCAGAATATTCGCGTACACGCAGCTCTGAAAGAGCACCACAGGCATTACTGTTTTATCGAGAATTTCGGGTTCTAACAGCTGCATTACGAGGGCATGGGACTATGTCGTGGTTTGAACTAGACGAGACTGGAGTACGACATGGTGGCCAAGGTGATCTATGCGAACAGGAGGTAGACGCGCATGGGGTGAGACTCAGGACGGGTACAGCCTGCAGTATGGGAGGAACAGAGTCGGTTATTATACCATTTGCAGCAATAGAGGCAGGAATTGCGATGTAAATAAATCCAAGGGGGGGAAGGACCAGACTCCAAAACCTGCCACGTTTGCCAAATTAGGCCTGACTGGAGCCAGAACGAATGATGATCTTTCCCTCCCATCGTACCTTTACAGCAGAAGCAGCAAGGCCTCTATGCTTTCCTCCAAGTCCTCCTGCTCTGTCACAACGCCTGATGCTGCACTATGCGCTACGTGGTGAATACAGCAAACGGCTGACCAGGCACCCGGTCTCAACGTGGACAGGAATGGTATTGGGTTCCCCTGAGAGATGCAGAAGACCACATGGTCTGATGACCCCTCCACGATAGACTGACTGCCTAGACTGGTCGTGTGAGGATTCTACTTCCAGGACTAACAGGCACATCAGGATAGTGGGAGGGAGAGGGGGAGCAAGCATCTAGTGCCTTGGAAAGGGAAGACACCCAGCCTTGCGCCTTGTAATAGGAGGACGGTGCTGCAAGGCCTGGATGGGAGGTGCGGAGATCCCTCCCGCAGGCACAAGCGAGCGCAGGCCGAAAGTATCGAATCTGGCATGAAGAGGAGAGGTGGGTTCTTCTGCACCTGCGCGGATCGCTCCACGTATTTCTACGATTGGGAATTGCTCTGTGTCTCTCCCTCTCTGTCTCCCTCTCTGCCCTTGCAAGTATTGGCTTCGCATGGTGCTGGCTTGCCCATGTCGTCCCCAATACAAGGGCATTCCACCCATGCCGTGTGTCCTGGCGCACAGCCTCGGGTCAACGGAGCGACGGGATGGATTATTGATTAGAAGAAAAGAAAAAAGCCTACCGACCAGCCGTTGAAAGCGTTTGCTGCTCCAGGCCAGCTGTCTAGACTAGCCCAGCGGACAGTGTCGTCGCAGGTCATGGCAAATGCACACATACAGTACAGCAAGCAGTGATGATCAGATGACTCAGTCTTGGCTGCCTGGGCACCTCTATTGTACCTTCGCTGTCCGAGCGTGGCTCCTGTCGGCATGCTCCTCATGTCGCCTAGTCTAGTCACTGTTTGAGGCTATCTATGGTGGAGGGGGAGGGGTGGGCAATGTCGCGTCACAGGCTATAGCGGTAGGATCTTGATGATGGGCTTTCCCAGGAGTCGGCCAAGCGAAGGCCTTCCAAATACACCAAAACAAAGAGAGTTCGACATGTTGTTGCGGCGGACTCTCGCCACGAAGGATCTATCAGGAGGTGACGTTCACGCTGGTCTCAAGTGGCCAAGGTATGGGATGACACTGTCTGCTGGGATGTCTCGGTTGCTAACCAGGTAAGAATTCCACTGATCGAATCTGGCCGCGTCTGGGATGGCTGATTGCAGCGTGGTCGTACGGGACCCGCTCCTGTCCTCCTCTCTCTCTCTCTCTCACACACACACACACACACACACACACACACTCTCTCTCTCTCTCTCTCTCTCTCTCTCTCTCTCTCTCTCTCTCCTGTCGCCCTGTCGCTCGACCTGATAAGGCTGACGGCAGCAGGCATCAGGCGTGGACCGTGACGGCGAGCCAGCCATGGGAAGGGAAGGGAAAGGGAGGGAGATGGCAGCTGGCAGATTGCAGATGGCATATAGAGTGGGGGTGCGTGCCACCACTCTCCTCCCAGTCGCAGACACGCCCTCCCTTAGGTTAGGTAGGGTAGCGTAGGGGATGTTTATGTGACTGCGCGAGCCACGGCGGAGCTGATTGGCCGGCAGTGGCACGGCTGGAAGCAAGGGTCCCCCCGGCAGCCCAGTAGCAGGGCGGAAGTCATTTGGCAGCAAGCTTTTTCCGGGTGGATGATCTACGCATTGTTTCAGAGGGCACAGAGGCAGAACCCTATGGCGGTTTGTGGGAGATACGGGCTGTCTGACGGATGCGTGCGTGCGTGCGTGCGTGCGTGCGACGACGCCCGTGTGGTCATGACTGCTGCCCTCACTTGGCCCTGGAGATGCTGTCCCCGGCTGCTGGGGAGGAAATACAAGGTGGGAACATCAAGTGCAGCATGTCGCGCCCCCCTGTATCAAGCCTGCCAGTGGCGATATTGGGTGGTGGTGGTGGTGGTGGAAGTGGTGATGATGACGACGGCGATGGAAAGATCATTAGATGGATGATGGGTCGAAACGCATGGATTCGCCGGTCGATGGAGGGATGCCCGGTTGCCGGCCTCGCCGGAATGGCGATAGTAGCGACGGAGCATCACCGTTGCTGCGCGCTCCCTCTGCTCCTTGCACACTGGAAAGTCCCTACTGCTGCTGGTGTGGCGCGAGGTGGTTGTGTGTAGTGCGGCCCTGGAGGTAGTGTACCTGCATTATCGCTCGAGTGAGGTTTTAGGGTTGCTGCCGTACGAGCTGTCATCCGCCTCCCGTGTCAGGCCGCCATTCATCATCACAGTCCATTTGTTTGGCGCTGTGTTATGCCACCGTACCAGACACCAGACCAGACCAGGGCAGGGCAGGCCAGTGAAGCTTGGTCAGTCAACAGGGAGCGGGTATGTGTGTGCAGCAGCACCAACTGCTGCTGCTGCTGCTGCTGCTGCTGCTGCTGCTGCTGACGAGATAGGCCACTATCCTTCCCTGTACACTTGCATTTACATAACATCACCTGCCCAGGGCAGCCCTCCAGCCCATTTCCAACCGTCGTGCTCTGGACAATCGCCGCCGTCATCTCCTCCTCCTCACCACTGCTCTCCATCGCTTGCACACGCCCTTGTCCAGCGTCATCCCCAGGACCGCCAGGGCCCAATAGCAACCACCCCAGCTTGGATCGAGAGCAGGTTCCAGCAGGTCACCCTCTTAGCGCCGTGATCGATAGCGCGTATGCACCGCTGCACGCTCTCATTGGCCCTGCCTGTCACCGAACAACCTGTCCCATCCTCGTCCCTCATGTCCTAGGGCAGGCGGATGAATGAGCTCGAGGAGGGACGACGGCAATGGCTCACTACACCGCTGGCCGTCCTGGCGGGTCAAATCCTGCTGCCATGTTGCCGCTGTCGTCTCCCGTCCCTGACCGCGCTCACTCTCATCACCTGCAGCAACACGACACGCACACCGACCACCCGCCCAGCACGCCCAATAGCGACAACCTACGCCAGGCACACGCACACGCACACGCACACGCACACGCATCCGCATCCGCGCGCGACCCGGATCCAACCAGCGTTCCGCCGGCGGAAGCGCAGGCTTCACCATCACCACCACCACCACCACCACCACCACCACTGCAGCACTCCATCCAGCCCCATCACCTGCGCACCCCAAAGCCCTCCAAGAAGGTCACTACGCCGCGCCCCGAGTTCGACGAAATCAGAGCCGCCGTGGAGCGCGATGCGCTGAGGAAGGAGGCCAAGAAGGCTGCCTCGAGGAGTCTGTCGTCACCGCGCGAGCCTAATGTCACATCTGCCGCCGGCGCTACTCCTCCCACTGCTGCTGCCGCTGCCACTGCCGCCGCTGCATCACCCCCTTCATCTCCAGGTATTGGTACCATGGCGACCTCTCCTCACCACACTGCACGCACTACCCCAGCGCAGCCAAATCACATGATGTCTCGAGGGGGTTCCATAGACTCGACCATCTCAGCAGGCTCGACCGCGAATACCGGTGCAAGCCACAAGCACACTGGCTCGAATGCCCTCAAGGTCTCGCCCGAGAGCGCCTCGCCTCGCGACATCGCACAGCTCATCTCGGCAGCTGGTTCGGCGGAGGCTGTCATCGCTAAGTTGATCGGCGAGAAGAACACGGCTGCTTCTCACAATGCACAGCTATGGAGGCTGGTGGAGAAGCAGAGAGCCATGATATACGGGCTGAACAAGGATCTGGAAAAGTCGCTGAAGGAGAAGGAGCGCTACCGTCGCAAACTCAAGGAAAACCTGGCCCAGTCACAATCAGCACCATTGCTAACTACCGCCCTTTCCAAGCATGACGAAGACGCCATGGCCAGGGAGGCAAGCCAGTCGCCTGTCTCGGTATCTGTGATACCTGCGAACCTGAGGGATATGAGCCTTGATAGCGGCAAGGTGAGTGATGTCTCAGACGTTGCCTCTGGCAGGTCTGATACACCACAAGAGGCAGGAAGTATGGTGTTGGCCGGGCAACCTGCGACACCACGGTCTGCAGGCAGCACCCCAATGTCGGCACGGGCGGAAGGCGACATGTCGAACAAAGAGGAAGTCACGCCTTCCGCCTACACAAAGAACAGGTTCGACACGATAAGGACCCTCGTATCGCCTGTCTCGCTCCCTGGATCTTCCAGGGTGGTGAGCCCAACCACACCCTCGCTCGCATCACCAGGAAAGACGCCATCGTTCTCCAGTCCAAAGCAGGCTTCCAGAAAAGCACCTCCCGCTCCTCTCCAGCTCTCGCCACTCCCAACCCCAAACATCGCAAACAACATTGTCGACCCGTCGGACTCCGAGTACGAGGACGACCCTGACGAGGCACGGGCTGAGCAGATGAGGAGAGGCCGTAGGAAGACGCGCGAGGAAGACGACAGGGAGCGTGAATACATGGCGCAGAAAGAGCTGGAGTCGAGGAGCAAGTCCAAGCGCGAGAAGAAGAGCAAGAGTAAAAGCAAGAGCAAAACTCCTGCAGGCGCGCCAGCGATGCCTACAGAACCAGCCCAGATCATCGTCCAGGAGGCCACAGCACCAGACATGCCAGCTCCAACTAGACGTGCTCCAGGCCTACAGTTGGACGACCCAAGGGCGATAATCAACTCACGTGCTGCCGCTGATGCCGCTGGAATGCTCCAACGGACTGTGACTGCCCCTTCCCTCCTGAGTCCGGGGTTACCCATGAGCCCACGGCCGAGTGACAGACCGATGAACTCACCTATGCCGCGCGCACCGAACAAAGCTCTCAATTCGATCCCGATGTCACCCAGGATTGGTCTCCCTCTCTCGCCACGTGCGCCAAACAAGGCAATCCCGCTTCCCCCTCAGACGCCGCTTACGTTCGCCTCGCCGCACCTTGCGCGAGCCAACAACTACCATGAGCAGATGGTACAGCAGCCTTCGATCGCGGACCGTCTCAACCAGACCTCACAGAGCTCGAGCTTCGATAGCGAGCGGACATTCGCGGATCCCGCGTCACCAGGGGAAATCTTCCAGGGGTTGGTGAGCGAGCAGTATCCAGACCTCTTGATGCCCCCCAACGCTCTCCCTTCGATATACGTCAAGGTCGCCTCGTCACGCATGAGACCATCACGGTACAGCTACGTGGCGACGAAGCATGCGGCAGAGGAGAACCCAGTCTTTACGATGGGCGTCTACGCGCGCTCAGATAACAAGCAGCTCTGGCGTGTTGAGAAGACCCACGCTGCTCTCGTGTTCTTGGATCAAGATGTGAAATCCCTGTGCACCTTCCGCGACCGCGTGCCTGACAGGAATCTATTCACCGGACACGCTCCCGCCAAGATCGATGCGAGGCGGCTTGCTCTCAATACCTACTTCGAGAGGATGCTCGATTCCATCCATGACGAGGGTGCTGCTATGGTGGTCTGCAGATTTCTCTCTACAGAAGCCACACCTGCAGAAGGCGCCAGCGAGAAGAGCGAGCTTCGGCCAGATTCTCCAATGTCGAAGACACTGCCTAGGCGAGAAGGGTACCTCACAAAGCGTGGGAAGAATTTCGGTGGATGGAAGGCGAGGTACTTTGTGCTAGATGGCCCTCAGCTCAAGTATTTTGAAGCCCCTGGCGGCGCCCACCTTGGCTCGATCCGGTTGCAGAACGCCCAGATCGGCAAGCAATCATCGCATTCCAATCAGTCGCAAGAGGATGAAGACAACCAGTTCAGGCACGCTTTTCTTGTCCTCGAGCCTAAGAGGAAAGACTCCACCAGCCTGGTCAGGCACGTCCTCTGTGCCGAAAGTGACAGTGAGCGTGATGCCTGGGTGGAAGCATTGCTAGCGTATGTGGACTATTCAGAAATCGACGACCTGGATAAGTCAATGGGACAGGGTGTCAACCCGGACATGGGCGGGCCACATAGCCCGAGGCAACAGAAGTCGTTGCAGGACCTCAGGCCTCCTTCAAGGGGTAAAGAGACCTCACGTAATAGACTCCAGGACCACATGCGATCCATCGGGTATAAAGACACTGTCGCAGGAGATGCTCCCATCATGGGTGCACCGCCTTCAGCACAGAAAGCAGGGACGCCGTCCCCACCACATGATGGCGGGTTCTCAGATCATACACCTTCGCATCACCCAACAATATCAGCTCCTACCAATGCCATCAAGATAGACAATGCCGGGGACTGGGGCATGAAGGTTCCGCCTACACCCGGTCACGTCAAGGATAAGAAGAGAAGCATCTTTGCCGGCTTCAGAGGCCGGTCGTCTTCTGACATTGATGCTAGGGAGAAGGGCCTCTTAGGGCAGGAAAATGGGATCCGAGCAGTGTTTGGTGTGCCTCTCGCTGAAGCGGTCGAGTACGCCCATCCTGTTGGCGTCACTACTGAGCTACCTGCGGTGGTCTATCGCTGCATCGAATACCTTACCGCCAAGAACGCGATACTGGAGGAAGGCATCTTCCGCCTCTCTGGCTCGAACACCGTGATCAAAGCGTTGCGTGAACGCTTCAACACCGAGGGTGACGTCAATCTCAATGCAGACGGCAAGTACTACGACATCCACGCCGTGGCGAGCTTGCTCAAGCTTTACCTGCGTGAGCTGCCTTCGAGCATATTGACCCGCGACCTGCACCTGGAATTCCTGCAGTGCGTGGAGATGTCCAGCCGTGATAAGACCAACGCGCTCAATGTGCTGGTCCATCGACTGCCGAAGCCGAACTTCGAGCTCCTCAGGACGCTGACGGCGTTCTTGAGGTCGATTGTCGACAATGCTGACGTCAACAAGATGAACGTCAGGAATGGTATGTATTATCGTTTACTTTCTATAGATCTCAGTCGTTGTCTCGTGGTATTGCTTGGTTCTCGGCAAGGTTTGCCAAAGCGTATCACACGAGAACGGGCAACAAAAACAACTAATAAAGCGTATTTGATCTTGGTGAACTGCACTAACTCCAGTATCACAGTCGGCATAGTCTTCTCCCCAACCTTGAACGTTCCAGCGCCACTCATCTCTTCTTTCGTCGAAGATCAAAACACCATCTTCGGTGCAGCAATCGAAGAGAGCGAATCACCTATAGTTGAACGCGAGGTCACCATGCCTTCAGCTGCACCATCCGATTTCCGCTCTCCTCGCAAGCAGATGTTCACTGACCTCGCCACACCGTCCTACAACCAGACTAGCTTCCAATCTTTCGGCGCCATCCACAGTCCTCGGCCGGGTAAGACACAGTTTTCGCAATCAGACATGCAAAACCAGCAGCCTATCCAACAGCAACCACAACAACACCAACACCAGCGAGGCGTTTCCGACAAGGGCTTTGCACCAGTGCATCAGAGCCAGAATTACCATGCCGGCAATGCCAACGCCCATGCGCATTACCCGCAGCATGGCTCCTATCAGATTGCTCAGCATGGAGACGGAGGATTCGGCAGCCTGAATGATGCACTTGCTCCGTCAGTGCAGCATCCCACCGTTTATGGCACGGCAGCGAATGGCCAACCCACGCCGAGGCAGAAGAAGCGGGAGAGCGCCGCGCACATGCTCAATACGAGTGGCCTGATGTCGCCGCAGAAGAAGCCCAGCCTTTCCCGACTTCAAGGGGGAGAGGGAGAGGGCGGGAGCTTCTGAGTATGTGTCGCTCGTGTTTGAGCGTTCAGGCATCTTTCCATTCAGTTTCATTCCCCACAACGGCAGGAGATTGGTCGCTTTGAACCGTCGGCCACTCTCCCACTGATACCCTACTTCCAATTTTCCTTTGCTTCTATGCGGAGCCGCTATGATGACGATTACAGGTTGGCCTGTTACTACTCCCCTCTCTATCCGAGGGCAACTTCCAAGCAAGTGTTGCAGCTCGCAGCGTGAAGCTGTAGCTGCAGACGTCTTGAATCGAACCATTCGGAGGAAAAGGATACACTTGATGCATTTACAGGATTCCCCCCATGCGGACGAATTGTTTCTGTTGCTTTCAATTTCTCCTTGTTATGATCTCCTTTCTTGAGCGTCACATACCACGCATCATACTCCAGTCGTGCAGTCTGCTACCACTGTTTTCTCCCCATCTTTTCACAAATCTGTCGATGATGATACCTTGGCATATATCCACCTGGCTTTTCTTTCCTTAGATACATTTTCAGTTGCATATATAGTGGGTCTGTCGAGTCCCTACCACAATATACCCTTTCGTGCTTGGCGTGATCAATCTGTTGGCACTTGTAGGCAGACCTTTGTAAATATTTCGAGAATTGAGAATAATTGTAAAATAGGCTAGGTCCGCGCGATGAGAGCATACAGATCCCTGCTAGTATTTGCCTTGCCGCTAAGCTTTCCGGGGCGATTTTCCGAGGTTGTCGATAAAATTTCCCAGTGTCCATTTTCTAATGCTTCATGCTCAGGTCGGATTTGTTACACGACGTGCACTCTCTACACGACAGTTATCCGACTATATCCCAACGGTCCTGACTGCTTGATCAAGGAGAAAGCCTCAGCGAAAATCAAAATTCAAGCATATACGCAGACATGACGGACGCCAAACCGCAACCCTACACCTTCGACCTCGGCCTACTCCTCTGCAACGACTCCAACCCCACGCCCGCACACCTACCCACCGCCGACGACAAGGAGGCCATCCTCGCCGCCACCGCCCGCGACTGCGCCCAGGCCCTCGTCAACCAGCTCCTGACCACCTGCCAGATCAACCGCGACAACCCAGACCAGGCCCTGCAGATCGCCCTGCCGCAGGTCACCACGCCGCTGCCGCGCGAGAAGCCCGTGCCCAAGGACAAGGAGAAGTCCAAGTGGCAGCGCTTCGCGGAGAAGAAGGGCATCAAGCCCAAGAGGCGCGACGGCAACCTCAAGTTCGACGATGCAAAGGGCGAGTGGGCGCCCAAGTACGGGTACAAGGGGAGCCGCCGTGCCGAGGGCCAGGCACCCGCGGACTGGATTGAGGAGGTCGACATGAAGGCTGAGGACCAGGCGAGGGGGGAGAAGGGGAAGGGCAAGGGGAAAGGGAAGAGAGGTGGGAGGCGATGAAGAGCTGCAGGGTAGTGAGCTCAGTTCTTTGCTCTCTACTATTAGTGTGAGGTGGATTCTGAAGCGGAGTCCGGCGCTGCGGGCTGGTTGATGAATGGGATGTCACAAGCACGAAAGGAGCGAATGGTGCCTTTTACTTTGTTGAAGGTTCCGCAGCTCATGAGGAGTCCATGAAGAAACATAAGGTCTCCTTTATATAGGCGAGCACTGCCGCCTGAGGGAGATGCCGTTTCGCGCCCAATTTAGCCGACTCCCAACTGCTTTGTGGTAGTGGGCGCGCTGGAGACTGATGCCACCACCATTGTGATGTGTGGTGGCTGGGACGGGTGTCTACAAACCATACCATCTACATGCTTGAGACAACGAGTCTCTGTCTATATATGAATACTCGTGGCAAACAAGCAAAAAACTCGAGCCATCGCGTTGCAGAGCCTAAAGTCATCGGTGGCCCTAGACCTACCGTTGGGCTGTACGTGAATCGTCAAATCAGGAACAAATTACATACAAAGCTTTCCCAGCTGGCTAGTTAGAAGACATTATGTTCGATATCTAGCGTCAAGGAACATATTGTCCAGAATCGCTCAGGTGCTTATGTACAGGTCTCTAGACTTGATCGCTTTTTTTTCTTCTGCTAATTGATCGTCTTATCGCCGTTCGCATCCCCACACTTTTCCCTCAAGGGTGCCGGTCAGTGCAACGGTGCGACGCCGTTGCCGTAAGCCGAGCCAATTGCCCAGCTCACAGCCGACCGCTTTGTTGCGACAATCTTGCGGAAGACGTGATTGCAGCTATACACCTTCGCACTCGATCTCTCGTCCTCTCTTCCGTCCTATCCAGAGTCGCGTACGCCCAGTCATCCTCCCAAGGGCAGTCGTAATCTACACATGCCGGCTCCTAGACAGGACTCTCTCTCCAATCGTCGCGACAGCCCTACAGCTGAACACCGCCGATGGAGCACTTCCTCCAACCCCGCGACCCTCGCTTCCGCCGCCGCATCAACGAGATTGGCCAGTCGATCGAGGATGCTGAGGAAGCCGCCTGCAGTAATATCTATATCTTTGGTCAGCGCTACATAAGACCCTGCTTCGCGGGCATTGGGAACGCCGTCACCACCTGTGTCGACGCCAGTTGTCCCTCACTCAACCTTACCCAGCGAGATAGGATCAGAAGGCAGAGAGGCAGGAGCGGCAGAGGTCGCGCAGAGTTGAGCTTTGACTTCTACGATGATTGGGATGACCTGATTGAAGGGGAAGGTCTACTCGGTTGGGGTGGTGGTGAGACTTTGGAAGGCAGTGCAGGCGCTGGCGTTGGTGGTGGCTATGGCACTCTAGCAGGCGCACAGCAACCGTCGCAGACGCAGCAGCAGCCTGGCCGGCAGAAGGGCATGAGCTACTCGAAAAGCCGCAGCAGGAGGAAGAGCGGCGCAGCAGATGGCAGAGGTGATGGTGCTGGTCGGAGCTGGCTAGCAAAGCTTTTCGGCACGGGCAACAAGGCGATCAAGTACGAACCCACCACCGCTGATCTGCAAGAGCACCCTGGCTCCTCAAGACCCTGGGATCGAGGCGACAGAAGCGAAGCCGATGCGTTGCTGGCAGACGATGAGACTGGTCGGCGGCATCACCGGCATGATGGTGGTAGGAAGAGGAGCGGCACCGCTAGCTCGGCCGACACTTCAGACTCGCTAAGTAGCCGCGGTGACCTCTTTCCGTCAGACGAAGAAGACGATGCGGTGCCTCTCGATGATGAGTTCGCCATGGTCCTCGAGCGGCGCACAACCCAGTCTGGTAGCGGTGGACCAGAGACGGAAAGCACTACATCTGGGAAACTCACGCGATCGAGTTCCTCTGCCAACAACCTCGAGAACCCTAAACGGAGAGGCAAGAGACCTTCGTTAGCTGGAAGCAGGGCTTCAACGCGTAGAACCATGAGCACGCGCAGTGAGCGCAGCAGCCTGGGAAGACGGAAGAGTGGGAACGGTAGGAGGAGTAGGCGAAGCAGCAACGGTGATGAGCAGCGGGAAGCCGTCTACCAACACGAGATTTCATCCTCGCCGATCCAGACGAGGGGTAGTGGAGCGGACAGCATGGTAGCTTCCATCTCTTCGCTTGCAGAGCTCACGCTGGAGGAGGCTAGGCTTGCACAGGAGGAAGAAGATGAGATCGAGAGGAAGAGGGAAGAAGCGAAAAGGTTGGCAGGGCAGCGTGGGCTAGTCACCGCAGATGTCGAGTCTTCGGCTGCTGTTGAGGTGCCTGATCCTGATGTTTCCTCCAGCAAAGAAGCCACACCACATGCCACTCGTGCAGCGAGCGTGAATGAGGAGCCAAGCCAATTGCCTACACCTGTTCCGACAGACGATGAAGATGATGGTAACCCTGGCGGTTCCAGACAAGAGAGGTTTACGAGCAAGGAGGGCAAGGCTCCTGAGCAATGACGGTGCGGTTGACATTCTTGGATGTACCATTCAAGTGATGAGCGTTCTTAGCAAGGTGTTGGACTGGTTGTATGACGATCAAAATCATTTACCGAGAAGGACTGAGAAATGCACTCTTAATCCTGTCATGAATTCAAATGATTTCTCTGTCATTCTCTTTGAGATAGAGTTGTGTTTGTATACTAATACTGGTCCGTCTGCCTCAGGCTTTTGGAACATTTCCACCTACCCACCAAGGAGCCTTTCGGCGCGTTTGCGGATTTAGTCCTCTAAACCAATCCTCACCACCATGTCACTTTCACGTAAATACAGATGCAAACAATTGTCAGTGCATGATTACTAGCGATGGTCAGGTTCAGTTTCGATCTATGTGAGAAGATATCAGACGTTGGATTGCATGCCTGCGCCACAGATCAGCTGTGACTGCAAAGTTGACTATGACTGGGAATGGCTGCATATGCAATGAGCATTGCATGGGATGAGACGGCGGAGTCATAGTGCACCCTTGACTCATACAATGGCTCCATAAAACTGAATGAATGATACAAATCATCAGCAGGTAAGCCTACCTACACAGTCTATCTGTCCAAATGGTAGAGGAAATGGAGGCCACCGATCCATATACCGCAATCCCAGGGTTATTGAGAATACCTACAGAAATCCGTCTGCAGATTTACAGCCACCTCTTCTTGCCCACAGCTTTCGAGCGGCCTGCCGATGGATGCGCCGATCACATCACCACCAGAATACACCTTCATCGTCCCCACGATTCCAACCGCAGAAAAGACGGCGTCAGCCAGTCCCCTGGAGAGGAACTATTCCAACAGGCCTTAATACTACTTCAAGTCAGCCGCGTCCTGCGAGGAGAGTTACAGGATGTTTTCTTCTCTGAGAACACCTTCGTACTGCTGAGCCCACTTGCATTTGTGCCAGGAAACCAACGCGGGAGGATGGATTCTTATTGGGCTGTGCCGCTCACGACATCAGATGACCTATATCACCAACTCAAACGAGACGATCCCGAGTATCCTCGTTCGCTGAACGGTGTTCTGCAGGACAACTATGTGCCACAAAGTATTCTACGATTCATCAGGAAAGCTGTGCTTATCACCAGCCTTAGCATGCCGTGGCAGGATGCACCAGACAGCCGTCAGCGCTTTATAGAGTCGGGGCTGAAACGCAGAGTGGGCTCGCAGATTGTTGAGATGCAGCCGTGGCAATGCATGACACTTCTCAGATCATTACGAGTCTACCTGAACTGTTCGCCGTGCTATCATGACTTTCTGATCGAGATTGAGAGAGGTCCCAAGGGTGAATGGAATGGCAATCACTACCAGCATGGCATGCGACCGGTACAGGCGTTGCTAGAGGCACTCCCTCCCGCTTGTAAGGTAGTCTTCAACACGTTCCAGATGCTGAAGGTGCATGATAGCGCAACATACAACGCTTGGCGATATCCCTTCGAACCTGACCACTGCACTCGCAGAACTCAGAGCGACATCGTTGTAAGCTGGCTTCAGTCGAGAGATCCACATGAGGGTCAGCAATCGTGCCATCAAGGTAAGACGCATGGGAGTGATTTCGACCACAGGCAATGTGGCTCGACCTACTGGGCGGCCCGAGTCTGCCCAGTGGCTATTAGAGGAGTCACAACTGGTTGCATCCATGCATTGATCAGACTGAGGGCCGACAATCAGATGAGGGCCGAGATGCTCGGCCAGACAATGCACAAAAGCAAGAGGAGCAGGAACATGCAGCGTTACAAAACTCTCATGCTGTGGTCAAGCGAAATGTTCCCGCCTGGTAGCAGCGGCTTTCATGATTTGTAGAACCATGCTGATGAGTCGACATCGAGCGCGGCATTATCCGCGCACACAGATACAGCAATCCTGGCCGAGCATGCGGATTCGCACAAGAAAGGATCCAGAGCCATCTAACGCCATTTGACAGTCCAGAAGGGCATCCATAGCAGGCGCTTCTAGCTATGGCGGTCGAACATGTATCACAATCTGTGCAAGATATCACAGATCATGTACAGCGTAGATAGAATGTGTAGACGCAACAATGTACAATATACAAGTGTTGGGAACTAGTGACTTATTAACAGGTGTAAGGTTTTCGGAAGCTATCTCGTCAATAGTCGGCTAGTGTATGCCATGTTCGTTTTGAGCGTTCCTGCCCAACGGAGCCACTTCATGGTAGCTGCCCAGGCACAGCCCCGTTGACCCCATTCACCTCCGCTCCTTCAGTATCGTACTCACTTGGTTGGTACTGGCGTACCTGCTCACACCACCCAAACGTATCCTTGATCCTCCCTTGCTGGATGCCCTTCAGAGTATCGAGCAGCTTGATGCAACCTGGGCCCGGATCCTCACCCTTGCAGTAGTTGAATTTGTCCTTCTTGGAGTACATGCTGATCGACTTGATAGGCACAAGAGCAGCAGCAGTACCAGCCGCAAGCACTTCTGTGAAGGAAGGCAATTCCTCGTATTTGATCTAATAGGTGTTAGCTTGATATGCACTGGTTGGTGGGGATAGACAAGGGGTGCATACAGATCTCTTCTCGACCGTCCAGCCCCAGCTCTCAGCAATGCGGCAGACAGAGTCACTGGTGACTGACTTGATGACGTTCTTGCTGTCAGGTACGACGAGCGTGCACTTGTCATCACCAGATGCATCACCCTTGATGCCTATAAAGCCAGATGTTGAGAACTCGTCAATCTCTGTTCGCGTGCGGGAGTCCAGATGCAGCGTGATGCCAAAGCCTTCCACTCTGGCTTTATCGCTATGTCTCAAAACGGGGGCATAGTTGCCACCAATCTTGGCACTTCCGGTGCCTTCAGGCGCTGCTCGGTCAAAGTCCTCAAGGATGAGACAATCAACTGGGTGGACGCCGTGGTAGACACCGGTTGGCATGACGTAGACGCAAAACAAGTACTCATCTGGTGGGCTTAGGCCAAGCTGTGCGCAGCTGCCAAACAAGAGTGGTCGAACGTACATGCTCGCACCAGTGCGATGAGGAGGGACGAACTCGGCGTTCAGGCTGACTGCGAGGTGAACGGACTGTACGAAGAGTTCCTTTGGCACTCTAGGGATGCTGACGAAGTCTGCACTATGCTGCATGCGCTCTGCATTCTGCGAAGGGCGGAAGACCTGGATGGATTCGTCGTTGGGCGTGCGCAATGCCTTCAGACCTTCGTAACATTGTTGACCATAGTTGAGGCCGGGTGCCATGCCATGGAGTTGGATATACGGTGATTTGACAAAGCGCGGCGATGTCCATTTCCCAGTCTTCACTGAGTAGCTCGACTCGATGTGGCCATTTACCTCACGGACCTTGAAACCAACATTGTCCCAATCTTTTCACCTTGTAAGTAAGCGACCACAATGACACAACGTGCAATCCATGGTGAAGGGTTTCTTACCAATGGTGTTAACCGGAGGTGGGGGAAATTTCGATGACATTCTCCTTGCAGTGCTTGTATTGAGTGATTTATGCAGAAGGCAATTTTCGCGCGGAACGTTAGTGGCAGCTCGATCAATTATTCTATGTGACTGCGAAATCGATCTGTGACCTCGGGATTTTCGTCCTGTTCAGATCTACGTAATACCTCGACCCTTGCGGTTTTGACCCGATACCGGCGGAGCCCCAGATCCTCTAGCGTCGTGCCGTTCCGTCCTTAGCGCGTGCATCTGCGCCGCTCTGCATCAATTACTATCCCAGTCTCGAAACAGTCCTGGAACTTTGCTTCGTGATTCATTCACTATGCCCAAGGCTCGCAACCCCTTAGCTGCATTGAGACGAAAATCGTCCTCACCATTTTCTTCTGCACCACGAACAAAGCCTGGTAGCAGAAGTGGAAGCAACCTCGCAGAGAAGGCCGATAATGATCGATTTGAAGATGTCGGTGGCGTTGTCAGTTTTGCGCCACCAAAGACCCCACAGGACGTTATCAGTCTTTTGAAGTATGCGCAAAAGAGCGCGTTTGATGAGTTGCCTGATCGAGCGCCTGGCATGAGTAGCGAACGGGTTTCAGAAGTTCTGAGATATCAGAAATGTCTGCCGCCAGTCGTGACTGTGGCACATTTACACGCTCTGAGTGAAAGCAGCACGAATACGGAGAGAGAGCTCGCGAGACTAATCGCTGGAGGTCAGATAAGGAAGGTCATTGTCTATGGACGGGGTAAGGGAGGGCAAGGGGTCGGTGAGGGTATTGTGCTGGTCAAGGATTGGAAAGACTGTTTTTCGAACAGCGATGTTGATCTGTCATTACGCGAGAAATATTTTAGCTTGATGGACTCTCACCCTACCTCGCAATCCACCAGCACCGCATCCTTGACTCATGAAGAGGTACGGCAATTAGTGCAAGCGGGCTTCTTGACGTCAAAATCTATTCTATCAAACGCTACGAACCTCTCAGGCTATGCGACTGTTTCTTTCGGCATTGCCTCAGCAGGCTCCAGAGCAACCACGGGCACCCTTGCAGCTGTCGGAGGACATGGTGCTATTCACGAGAGTGGCGGTGGTGGATCCACACTCGCCACGAAGGAAAATCGCACTCTTACTAGTATGCATCTGAAATCGAACGAGATGACGTTCAGCCTGCCGAATACTGGGCCTTACCTCAAACTTCTCACGGAGGCCCGACACCATCTGCTCTTCCTTTTGAAGCAGATGAGTCCACGACATCGAGAAGCGACCCTTGACTTGTTGAAAGAGAAATGGGAAGGCAACATTGCGAATGATCCCGCAAGCAAGGCGAAAAGAATGAGGGGCGAGTGGAATGGGAAGCTGCCTGGTCAGACCAGAAAGTGGCGCGATTTCTACGGTTTGCAATTTGAATGGGTGCTGGAAGAATGTATCGGCGCTGGTCTTGTTGAGGTATTCAACACTGGTAGCGTTGGGTTGGCTGCGAGAGCAAGATGATAGAACACTGTACGAGGTTGGATAGTGACACTAACGTACCGCTGACCTACCTGGACGCATATCCTTTGGTGGTCTGACTGGCGGTATTGCTTCGACACATCTGGATCCCATCAGGCAACGACCTCGCTGAGGTAATGTGGCTTGCCTTGGTACCAGGAGACTTCTCCGCTCTCGAAGTAGCTCCACCTATCTAGTGGCAGTAGTTGTGGGACATCAAAAGCTGAGTAGCGCTACGCTTCACTTGTCGACGGTCCACTGCCAAATTGTCGGATCTTCCCATCGCCTGAATTTGAATGCCCACAAGCGCAGATGCTAATGGCTTCAAATATCTTCAGACCATTCAATGATGCGGTAGCATGTCTTATCTCATAGCAGAAGCCGACACTCACCACCGTCTACTCATTGGGCGTCTTTATGCTTGTCTGTGGGCTTAGTGCTATCATGGGCCCATACGAATCTACAAGTGGCTTTAGGCTCCAGAATCGCCACTCGCCCGAAACGGCAGCCTTCTCGAAAGATGCAAGGTCTATAACGCCGACCAAAGCAAGGTGAGAATGCACCTGATCACCAAGACTGCACTTTGTTGGATGGGTCCTTTGGGTTCGTCGGCGTATTGGACGTGAACGGATATGTCCATTCCAGCTTGAATCGATGCTGAATCTATTTAATGTATACAAACCTCCTCTCCGTCATCCTACACTCTAAGAATGCCTTAGCTCACCCTATAGGACTCGGACTATCATGATATCTCTTCTGTTGGAGAGGCTAAAGGTTACTCTATTTCCCTAACCCCCAATTCGTGCTTACAATGGCCAGCTTCGATTCCGTGAGAGCAGGTTCGCAGCATTAGAAGTCTCTAACGCCAGCTGGACGAACACAATTACTATTCGAAGACAATTTACAACCCTTTGTGGGGACTTTTCCAATCTGTGTAGATGAGGTGGTGTGTGCTATCTTTCACAAATTCTCCACTCTCAATCAACCAGATCGTGTCCCATTTGATGCAATAAATAGCCTCGTGATAGAACAAGGCCACAAGATCGGGAACGGGGTTTTCACGATCCTTCGCATACCTAGATATTTTGGCTACCAAGATTGGGAAAGCTCATAGCGCGATGATAGCAGAATTGCGCAGCAGCATGAGTAATTGTGGATTAGACTGGCTTTGCCAACAGAGACGATACAATACAGGTTTAGAGTAGCTGCGTGCTAGCTATGTCGTACAAGGTCGTAAAAAATGCAGATGAACGTGCATATATTGATTGAATCCCTGCGGTCTGAAAGAAGTTCCTTTCTACCACAATCGTCTGGTAAGCGGATCGCGCATGTCGCCAAGCCTGTCGATCTCCCGCAAAGTCGCTCAACCTTCTTCGCTAAAGTTGGCAAAACACGAGTTTGTAAATCCACTCTGGTATGCCTTGATTACCGTCTGTTCCGACGACAAGAATCTAACTGTTACCTAGGGAATCGTCCGGTCTCACAGGATCCCACTCCAGACTAATATGGACCCAAGCTTTCGCGTTTGAGCTCTGTTATAACATCTATATCCTATGTCTTCCTCTTACAGGCATTCGTAATAGCGGTCTGATGTGAGATGCAAAAACGTCCTTCCTAGATCCTAGTATTATACTACCGAAGACTAGTCCCACAAGTCCACTAGGTCTCCATGTCACTCTTACCCTTGCCTCAAAGTGGCTTCAGGGCCTGCATAGGCGGTTTAGTCTATCGTCTTGGCCGTGCAGGTACGAGAGGGTCTCAACAGTGATTTGTTGGTGGACGTCGGAACTCTAAGACAGCCGTTAGATATTCTTGTGCGATATAAGAGTGTCAAGCCTTTCTCCTTTGTCGTTCAAGCAATACGCCACATTCTCTGAAACGTTTCAGCCTACTCATCCGTCGCATACAGTGAACGTCGATATTATCAACCGCTATCATGCTCTCCATCCGCAACTTCCTCGCCCTCACAGCAGCAAGTGCTGTTGGCCTCGTCTCTGCCCAGAGCGATGCCGGCGTGCACTTCAAGATCAACCCGATCGACGTCGAGACCCAGGACAATGCCTCGCCGGCTTTCAGGATGAGCTTTGTCATCTCTAACCCATCATTGGTCTACTCTGGCGGCCAGACATCGTCCAACTGCACTGTCGAGTGGGATGGCGCTGCACCTACATGCTGGAGCCACTGCAATGGCACTGGCAGCTACTTCGTCAAGGTCACTGAGGGTACGGCACCAACTGCGCAAAGCTTCTCAATTGATCTGCAGCAGAGCTACATCTACGAGATTGGTAACACCAGTGAGTTAGCCTTGATTGTGTACATCTCAGTCCAAACAAGACAGTGTACTGACATTACGTGTCTTTAGACCGTGCTACCGTTGACATCGCAACCGGCAATGCTACTGCTGGTTACGTCTGCGAACAACCTGAGGGCCCAACTGATTGCTGCGTACTGGATGGTGTTGGGTTCGACGTGCCTGCTTTGACTTACTATGGCACCTCCTCACCTTCTGACAATGTCTGCTATCCTGGCTGCACTGAGCAGAACCCATGCTAAGCATTTTCTGCCTAACGAGATGATCGAGTCTATGACTTGCAATTAGATAGCTTTTTGAAACCTCATCATGCATATCATTGGCTCCAACTTTATATATCAGTTCATTCCATCGAGTTGGTCTTGCACCTGCACAAAGGATGTCGTTGACGAGCATAGACCTTTGCTATGTACTCAATGGATGACCTCACAAATATCATGTCTTGAAATTCCAATGTGGACATTTTTGTGCTCTCGATACAACTATGTGTGTCTCGCGGATTCTTGTGGTGTCTTGTACTACTAGGGCACATGTGATTCAGAACTGTATGAATGGTAGGTGCTAAGACTGATAGAGGTCAAAGGGTATCTTCATTCAAGGCTATGGTATCCAAGGTTCGTGAGAAAAGCTCAGCATACGGCACTCTCGATTCCTTGGTGGTTATCGTCAATCAATAAGTGCCTTACATTGCAGTTAGATAATTGAGTAACGGTGACAGGTAGTGGCAACGGCGGCGATGGGTCAGGCTCGCTCGACTACGGTTTCTTTGCAACTGGGTAATGACAAATGGTCAGCACGCATACAATCATGGGCATGGAGAAAAGCAGTCAATCGAACCAAGCATGCTCTCCGCAAAGACTTTGGTCTTCGGATTGGCCAAGAGCTCATCGCCAAGCTCTTTCAGAAACCTATCTGCGAGATCCAGAGCGCTTCTGCTGTGGAAGCCTTCCAAAGAACCAGGACGAGTCTCGGATATTACGACGCCCCCAGCCAGCATTGCCGGCAGGTTGACCTCATCATCAGTCTTGAAGACTGAGGGAGGGTGATAGGCGTCATCGTTCTTGAAAATGACGCTGGACGCGCATGGGTCGTTATGGTTGGCTTCAAAGCCTGGGGGAGGTAGGCCCATTGACCCTGTGCCTGTGATTATGCTGGAATTGTACGTCTTTAAATTTTCTTACGGCAAGTGCTCATGGATATATCTGCAAGCATCACCATGCCGGCAAGTGCCTTTTAGAAATCTATGGCAGCCGACTGACGTGTCTTGAGCGTTTGAGGGAGCGAGAGGGAATGAAGCTTGTGGCGAGGGCTGTTCCCGGCGGCTGGGGTTCGGTAGGGGTGTATAGGTACGAGAATCTCTCAAAATACAAGGCATAGTGCCGGAGAGGAAGACACAAGGCCGGTCATACCCAAGGTGCTGCTAATCAGAGAGGAAGGAAGGGGAAGGTTGGCGATCCACCGACATATTGCAACAAGGAGAGGCATATAGGAAGTTGGGACTGTCAGATTGGTAGTCCGCAAGGTAGAAAGAAACATATGAACCGATTGTGAGAGGAATGAGGATGGCAATAAGAAGTGGAAGAGCGAAGAGACAGATTAATGTAGTGCGGTGAATACACTAAAAGCGAAGAAAAGCGGCCAGAATTGGTTCAGGAGGGAACATTATAGCATGAGGAAGGCGCGACCTGTATTCAAATTCATACTCACGCGTTCTATGCAAGTACTAGAGGAGCACATCAGTCGGTGCTAGCCCTTTATTTCACTTCTTCAACCTTGAGCTGCCTTCTAAGATCTTAGTCCTTCTCTGCGTTGCTGTAGGTTGGAGATAAATGTCAAAGGACTCATAAGACAGAGGAGATTCCATCGTATCTTTTACGCTCCATCAGTTGGAATCATAGACATGCTCGGGACCGCGGGTTGAACTTGCGCAACAGATCTGTAGAGCGAGGATCTCCAGAAGCCTACGCGGACAGCAAAACGTCATAATCTGGCCAGTCTCCGTTGGAGAACATGCTGCCATCGTATGGCTTTCTCGTGGACAAAGACCATGATACGCATTAGGGTCGCCGCAAGATGGATGAGTACTTTGTCACTTCGTACACCTGGGAGTGATAGGCGCTAGGATTTTATGGCGAGAGATCTAACTTATAGTATTCCTGGATGGTGACAAAGGCCGTCTAGCGGTCAAGTAATGTCCTCAAGGTCGATTTGCACCTACTCACCAAACAAAAGCCGTCAAAGAAGCGATATGTATAGAAGGATCCCTGTTAAGACACGGTGTGTTCGTTGCATTGCAGTGGCAATGCTATTAGTCGTGAGACTCTGCAAGCAGATCATACACACCAGAGACTGCGGACGAGAGCGCCGAAGCAAAGACCTACGTTGTACGTAATCTGTAGGCTCACGGCTAAGAAGGATAGGCAGCTTGGATAGTGTTACTGTCGATGCCCAGTGCTAGAGACAAATGGACATCATGTGGAGGCAACAAAGGGCTTGGCGATGGGGCTATGATGCCTGACTTGGCCTGGAATCGCCCCCGCAACCTTACGCCGAGACTGCCATGCCGCGTTTAGGTGCGCCTCCAGCAAATCAGCTCCTGGTCCCCTGCACTACTGACCTCCGTTGCAGACAAGAGCAAACCTTTATGTCTTGGGCTTGGAAAGAAGACTTCAGTCAGGAGCTGGAGGGTCTACTCAAGACGGGAGTGCTATCCGCTGTGATGTCTGGCACTGTTCTTGGAACGCATAGCGGTGCGTAGAAGAGGGTGCTTGCTGCCTCGTAGTGAAGTGTGGTAGGTACAAGAAACATCACCTCTCCTCTTGATGCCCTTTCCTCTCGTCCCAATTTCATAGAGCTGCTTGGACGGTGACAGTCGTTCCACTCGCTATGTTGCGGCAGCTCATATCCAGCATTCTATTCACCCTCTTGGCAAATAGCTCACCTGTTGACATCGACACCCGCTCACCTCAAAGCGGTACCTCTTCCACAAACAGGGAACCATGCAGCATCGTTGCTCAAGCACAGGCGCAAGGTGTCGAAAGCTTCGTCCCGAGCGTTGCTGTAGCATGCTTGAGATCAGTGCCGCTTGCGAGACAAAGCGATAAGCTGCAAGTGCGAGGCATCAAGTCATGGCTACAATTCCAGTCAACTCTTGCCTACCTCAAGGATCCACCACCTGGCCACCTCTACCCTGCCGTCGATATCATGGCTGCGCTAGATGACGTTGAAGACAAACTTGACGGTGACTATTATAGCAACGAGTACGATGTTCAGCTCGATATCTTCAGAATCGTGTCAAGCGGGTATGATGGCCATCTCGTATACATTCCAGACATCATGCGTGTCTTCACCTTCGTTCGCAACATTTCTCTTGTCTCGATATCAGAAGACGGCGTGTCGCTCCCAGATGTCTACCAGTTCACAGATATAGCTGCACTGATCAATGGTGACGACGTGTCTCCGATTGCACGGATCAATGGTCAAGATGTCGAAGCTTTTGTCAACGAGCAGGCTACGATGAACGGGAGGTATCAAGATCCTGATGCGAATTACAACAGCGTCTTCCCTAACGTTCCAAAGATGGCCTTGCAGCAGTCTGGCACTACTGGTGTTTTCACTGCGTCTGATTTCTACCAAGGCGATAGCACTAATATTACGTTCCAGGATGGCACCACCATGGCCGATGAGGCATCTGCTGTTACCTCTCAAGACTTTTCGGGCATCCGGAATGGCCAAGACTTCTTTGATAAATTCTGCACAGGTGCTCAGGCCGTCAGCAGTCCCATCGAGACCGCTGTCCCTACGTCAACTTCCGACCTTAAACCTCTTCCAACCACATATGTATCTTACACTTCCCTTCCGACAGGATCTTCTGACCCGAGGTTTTCGCCACAGTACCCAAGACCGTTGACAGCGGCTCGGGATAATAGCGTGGCAGGCTATCTTCCACAAGGGGAGGACTACGCTGTCCTTAGCATCCCTTCATTCTATCCGCAGGTCAGTCTCGAGCTGCTAGATCGCGCCATAGTCGACTGGCAGAATGTGGTCCGAGAGACAATCGCAACGGCACAAGCTCGAGGCCGTCGGAGGCTGATTATTGACCTACGTGGCAACGGAGGAGGCATTCTCTTCCTAGCGTATGATCTGTTGAAACAACTGTTCCCCGATTTGACACCCTACGGCGCATCGAACCTAGCAGCTTTCGACCTCTTTAACGATGTAGGCAAGGTTCTGAGCGAGTTCAACGAAGACGTCACCACAGACAACGTGGCACCCGATGACCAGAGTGCTGGCTTCGCGACCATTGTCGACTACACCAGGCAAGTTGATGAGGACAAAGAAGGCTTCACAGGCTGGGAAGACTTCTATGGGCCTGTTGAACGTAACGGAGGACGTTTCACAAATCTTGTGCGCTACAACCTCAGCGATTACTACCAGACGATGCCGGTACAGGTTTCTGGATACATCAACAACACTCAATCCCACGAAGCCCCCTTCACCGCAAATGATGTCGTCCTGCTGCAGGACGGGACGTGTGCCTCTACTTGTGCTCTTTTCAGCGAATTCATGAAGACCCAAGCTGGTGCGAGGCAGATTGTCGTTGGTGGACGCCGTCAAGACGGTCCAATGCAAGGCATCGGAGGAACCAAAGGCGCAAATTCATTCAGTTTTAATGTGATAAATAGCTTCGTTTTACTTGCCGACATTCTCTCCGTACAAACTTCGTTTGGACCGCGTTATGTTACGCAGACGCATGGCGACATTTTCAATGCTGTCACCCAGGCTTACCGACGTGCAGCCTTCAGCGTGGTGCAGAGAGAGGCTCTTGCAGGCGTGAACATGAGGAACAACATTCGCCAAGACGATGAATCTGCCACGCCTCTACAGTTCGTTTACGAGGCTGCCGACTGCCGCTTCTTCTTCACGCCGGAGATGTACGACAACCAGAGCGCTGTCTGGTCATACGCGCATAGCGCTATGTGGGACGACAGCTCGATGTGCATCGAACGCTCTACTGGCGCACCATCATCGCTTTCGGGGTCAAATATCAACGACCTGGATGATGATGTCGACGCGCAACCTCCTGACAGTGCGAGGAATCTCTTTGGTGCGGAACAAGACAGCATCTTTCCAAGTGGTATCAGAGGCAGGGTGCAATCTTCACTCTCCTCAGGCATGCCAAGCGCAACTACTGGTGGCAGTGATCCGTCTTCGAGCAGCACAAAAACTCCTGAAAATGCAGCGGCAAGGCTGTCTTCTTCTTCAAAAGGAGGTAGCATTGTGGGCGTCTGGATGGTGATCGTTGCCGTTGGCTTCTTTCTACTATGATGACTTCGGACGAGTGTATTACTACCAGTTAGATTTCTACACTACAATCATGGAACATCTCTAACTTTCAAGCCTCATCCTAAACCTCCCTCTTTCCACACGTCCATTCCTACAATAATACGATAGTAGTATCGATCTATTAATTTTACAAGCACGGACCTGTGACCAGAGCTTCACGTCACGACTTGTCCCCACGTGCTTCGACGTCATTATATGAGCACATGCAACAAGCTTCGAGAGCTCCTCATATATAGCGGTTGCGGCGAAGAATCGCTTGGAATGTGGAAATTAAAGGTCATAAAACTGCACGATTGTTTGGGCCAGATGTGATACAACTTAGTACTAAAGACTTTGGACCTGATCACTATCGAGACGTGCGACGCCACCCACCTGTGTAAAACAACATTACTGTATGCGACGCGCGCGTCATAATCTCCATCCGAGATGGCTTTAACCCCCGAACCTGCAGATCCCAACGAAAGAGCTCACGAAGGCTTACCCCAGAAGTCTTACGCTGACGCTGCAAACCATACCAAGACCCCTCATTCTTCACACGAGATTATAGACGACGAAAGCGTCAACGAGGACGCGATCAAGGAGAGTCCGCCCCGAAAGGCGCCTGGGATTGGTCGGCTTTCGCACAGTGGCAGTGAGCCCCGGCCGCTTGGCGAAGTCATGGACGACATCGAGAGAGAATCGCAATCGAGCAGCCCGACTCTGAGGCATCCTAGAGGTCGGCTGGAGGAGAGGAATGGGAACGGGAGCGACGACAACGGCGAGACCTACGCGGACGCAATAAGACAGAGTCCAAATCCTGAAGGGAAGGATGCTCTGCAGAGCCAGCCGCCCGGTCTCTGGCTCGCGCAGAAGAGGAAAGCAGACGAAGAGGTAGAGATTGGCGGTCCTGTTAAGCAGAATGGCGGAAGCAAAACTCCAGAAGCCTACGCTGGCGTTGGGATTGACAGCACTCCCCGCAGTCCTATACGCCGTGCGCGTCGCAAGCCGTCCAGGGACCTCAATGGGACTACCCTCGCCAATGGGACTACCATTACCAATGGGACCGCTGATACCAATGGTACCAATGGGACTGAGACGCAGAAAGAAGAAGCTGCAACGAATGGAAAGAGCACAAGTGGTGTGGCAGATCCTGGAAGCGGTCTCGTGTACCAGAACTTCCGTAACAAGTCTGGAGAAAATCTTACTTCGATTCTGCCCAATCCTGAGCTCTTCTCTTTGTCTTCACTACGATCCGACGATAAGGACACCAAGGGAGAAGTTCCTCGCCTGCGCCAGCGCGCTGAGAGCGAGCTCGTTTCCGGTAGGAGAGCGGGTGCTGGTTGGGAGACTTCTGCTATCCGCTGGGCGCCTCTTAACGTGCCACTCCAGAGACGCCTACAGACACTGATTGTACTGCTGCATACTCTCAGTATTGCGGGTGCATTTGCCGTGTTCTTCGTCTTGTGCACCATACCCGTTCTTTGGGCCGTTCTGGTACCGTACCTGCTCTATGTCCTGCTGTCGAACGCGCACATCTCGGGTGAGCTCAGCCATCGTTCGCCACGCTTGAAGAGCCTCAAGGTTTGGTCGCTGTTTGCGTCATACTTCCCTGCACGTCTTCACCGCAGTGCGGAACTGGAGCCCACAAGGAAGTACATCTTCGGCTACCATCCTCACGGCATCATCTCGCACGGTGCATTTGCTGCTTTCGCTACGGAGGCGTTGGGCTTCTCACAGCTGTTTCCCGGCATCACCAACACGCTTCTTACATTAGACAGCAACTTCCGTGTGCCGATCTACCGCGACTATGCTCTGCGTATGGGCCTAGCATCCGTATCTCGGGAGTCTTGTGAGAATCTCCTGAGTAAAGGTGGTCCCAATGGCGAGGGTATGGGGAGAGCTATCACTATCGTCATTGGCGGAGCCAGGGAGTCGCTGGACGCCAAGCCTGGTACTCTCAGATTGGTATTGCGAAAGAGGAAGGGCTTCGTCAAGCTCGCCATCCGCAACGGCGCTGACCTAGTTCCTGTGCTCTCGTTTGGCGAGAACGACTTGTATGAGCAGTTGGATACAGAACAGCATCCTTGGGTCCATGGCTTCCAGATGGGGGTCAAGAAAATCATGGGCTTTACGGTAAGCACTACACATCACTTGTTTGGGAACTGAACTAACCTTCCGAATCAGGTACCACTCTTCCATGCGCGTGGTGTCTTCAATTATGATGTTGGCCTTATGCCTTACCGCCGTCCAATCAATGTCGTCGTCGGCAAGCCTATCCGGGTTGTGACGGTTGCCAAGCCCGACCCAGCATATGTCGATCAGATCCATGAGCAATATTGTGATGAGTTGGTAAGGATCTGGGAGGAGTGGAAAGACACGTTCGCACCTAAGCGACATGGAGAGTTGGAGGCCGTGGAGTAAGGTGGCATTTTTTGGTTGATGTTCTCCTTTATGTGACGACATGCAGTAATGGTATGATATCGTGCGATGCATAATACTAAAACCAATTTACGCAATTGTTTCAGTTCTACTTCCTCACTGATTTTGCCACAGGCTTTGTTCCATTGTGCTGTAGTATGCTTCTACATAATGTGGCAGCCCTGGTCGTTCCACGCCGCATGAGACCCCACTTTGACCGAGTCTTCCAAGTTGCCCACCTTGGAAGACATCAATAAAGACTAACGATATGTCTCCTGATGCGATTATGCATAACCATGCCACCACGGCCATACCGTGGTATGCTGCAGCATTAGTCGCGCCTTGAGACACCATGATTCGGTGAGCTCATGATAACCTGGACGACGATCCCTCCCACCTTCCTAAACCGAGCCTCCCCTCCGAGCGTCAGACTCGCATATCTAGGTGATAAGCGTGTTGAACAAGACCATATAAGCAAACTAAGGAAAAAAGCTTAACCCTAGGCCTGCAGTAGCATTGCTACTCTACTACCTCTCTTGTCAATGACGGGGGCGACTGAGCGAATAATTGTTTCCAGCTGCCTTTCTCCGTCGTGACTCCGGCTCTATCTAATCAATGATGGTGGCATTGGGACTGGTACTGTCGCGACGGACTAGTCTACTGCATCCTGATGCCTAACCAGCTACTACGCTGATCAGAGATATAAAGGATGTCGTCGCTGCCGTGCAAGATGGGGGGTTCGACCTGTGTGTCCCTCTCCAGCGTACGAAGATGCGTTTCGACTCACTTGCCTTGTTCGCAGCAGTGCTGCCAGCGGCTTTGGCTGCACCAGCTACTAACCATGTGCTTCATGAGAAGCGAGCACATTCTACTTCATGGGAGAAGCGAGACCGCCTCCATGGTGATGTGAAGCTGCCAATGCGCATTGGCCTCACCCAGCAGAACATTGATTTTGGTCACGAATTCCTTATGGACGTGTAGGTTATAAACGTCCCGGCTATCAATTCATATCGACCAATTGACTGACAATTGTTAGTGCTCACCCAGACTCACCCAGCTATGGTCGCCACTACACTGCTGAGCAGGTCACCGACCTCTTCGCCCCATCGGCAGACACCGTCCAGATGGTCAAAAGCTGGTTAGAGGATGCTGGTATCGCAGTAGACAGGATTACCCAGTCTGTGAACAAGCAATGGCTTCAGTTTGACGCCAAGACATCTGAGGTTGAGGAGCTCTTGAAGACAAAGTATCACTTTTACGAACACTCCCGTTCGGGAAGCTCCAGCATAGCTTGCGACGAGTATCATGTCCCTAGACATGTCCAGGAGCACATCGACTACATCACCCCTGGTATCAAGCTTTTCGCCTCAAAGGTCTCTAGGCAGCCGGAAGGTGAGATCAAGAAGCGTACTACTCTTGTTCATTCTTCCGGTAGCTTGGGTCGCACCCCACCACCAACGAAAGCTCTACCGATCGCATTATCTTCGATCAAGCCTCTATCTCTGGCTCTCTGTGACGTTGCAATGACACCAGACTGCATCGCAGCTCTGTACAACATCACACAGAACAAGAAGTCTGTTCCTGGAAACGACCTTGGCATCTTCGAAGACCTTGGCGATGTCTACAGTCAGACAGACCTAGATCTCTTCTTTATCACCCTTCAGTCAAGAATTCCTGTGGGAACCCACCCAGTCCTTGATCTGATCGATGGTGCTGTTGCTCCAGTGCCTGTCACCTCAGCTGGTGTTGAATCTGCACTGGATTTCCAGATTTCCTACCCGATCATCTGGCCACAGAACTCAGTGCTCTACCAAACCGACGACCCTGTCTACGAAGCCAACTATACTTACGAAGGTTTCCTCAACAACTTCCTCGACGCAATTGATGGATCATACTGCTCTGAGATCAGCCCATTGGATCCCCAATACCCGGACCCGCAGTCAGGCGGTTACAAGGGCAAGCTGCAGTGCGGTGTGTACAAGCCAACAAACGTGATCAGCATCTCATATGGTGGCGCCGAGGCAGATCTGCCAATCTCCTACCAGAGACGTCAATGCAACGAGTTCATGAAGCTGGGGCTGCAGGGTGTCTCGGTTTGCGTGTCTTCCGGAGACAGCGGTGTTGCTGGCGCAGCGGGTGATCCAGGTCCAAATGGTTGTCTTGGTGACAAAGGACAAATCTTCGCTCCAGACTTCCCCGTACGTAATACCCTGTATTGATCTGGAGATGACAAATAAACTGACGATGTAATAGTCCTCTTGCCCATACTTGACGACACTGGGTGCGACATACCTTCCGCCAGGTGCTGATGTCACAAAGGATGAGGAAGTAGCGGTTACCCGGTTCCCATCTGGTGGAGGCTTCTCCAACATATATGCCCAGCCAGATTACCAACAGAACCAAGTGGCCTCATACCTCGCGAACCACAATCCAGGCTACCCAAGCTACGCCAGCTACAACAACGATAGCTTCGGCGCAGATGGCGGTATTTACAACCGTGCCGGTCGCGGATACCCTGACTTCTCAGCAATCGGCGACAATGTCCTGATCTTCGGTCAGGGTGCACCTCTACTAATTGGAGGCACATCCGCGTCATCACCTGCATTCGCCTCGGTCCTGACTAGAATCAATCAGGAGCGCTTGTTGGCAGGAAAGTCCACAGTCGGATTCGTAAACCCAACTTTGTATGCTCATCCCGAGGTCTTGCATGATATCACTGTCGGCAACAACAGCGGATGCGGCACGCCTGGCTTCTATGCTGCGCCTGGATGGGACCCAGTGACTGGGTTGGGAACGCCCAACTACCCAAAGATGCTGAAGCTTTTCATGGGTCTGCCGTGAGACATGATAGATACATTTAGATGAATTGAACGGGTGCCGTTTCTTCTAACGGCAAGCGTGTGTTTGTTATTGGTACGGGCTCACCGCCCAAATGTGACTACCACCTCTACGGGCTTCTTGCATGCGCCTGTGTTCTTCGGGTCCCTGAGAGTTTCCAATTATCTCCATAAGCGTTCCCAAATTTGATGGCGGTGTCTTTGAATTGGTGACTCTTAGAAGTGAGTCGAAATGACTGGTGAGTAATTCACCAATATAAGCGGACTGAGTGGCTGAGTTTCTGCCTGATTTGTTTGCCTTGTTGCTTGGCTGAATAATTATGTCATCACTGCAGGCTACAATTCCCCCACTAAATTCGCTTTAAAGCTGAACGTGCAGAAACATTGGTCTTTCTCTGCGCTACTAGGTAATTCAGAAGCGAAATATAGGTTAATCTCATATATCTATTGCACTTCCGGCCTCAAAAAGGCAGATCAGTTGTGGGTTTCTTAACTGGTTTACTCGTTTCAGCGTCATCAGTGATAAATTTCCACGTATAACAGTCTAATTCCACAGCGAACACGAGTGAAGTTCCAGACATGGCTTCGACAGCTGGAGAGGCCTCAAGCAACACAGCTGAACCCAATAGCCCGCGCAGACAAGGAGGTGGAAGAGGTCGCAGTGGTAGAGGCGGACCAAGAGACGAAGCTTCGGGCAGCGAACAGGGAAGAGGTGGTGGAGGAAGGGGAAGAGGACGTTCAGGGCGAGGAGGTGGCAGGGGCAGAGGGCGGGGCGGTTTCCAAGCAACTTCACAAACACAAAACCAAGATCTGTCCAGCGCACAACTACCTCCCCAACCCGGCGGCCGTGGCGGTTTTGGTGCTCGCCTGACCAAAGCCGCCGACACTACTAGTCTAGGCGATTCGAGGCAGAATGTCGGTATTGCTGCTGCTACTGCCAACACTAATGGACAACCCGCACAAGGAGCAGACGAGGATGATGACGACATGGAAGTCTGCTTTATTTGCGCCTCGCCCGTTGCGCATTACAGTGTAGCACCCTGCAACCACCGTACATGCCACATCTGCTCTCTGCGCTTGCGAGCGTTGTACAAGACCAAGGCATGCGCACACTGCAGGACAGAGGCGGCGAGTGTAGTCTTCACCGATGAGGCGGAGAAGCGATACAACGATTACACTCCACAGGATTTCGTCAAGACTGATAACAATCTGGGAATCTCTTACGAGAAGAATGAGATCTTTGAGGATACAGTCTTGTTGCTGCGGTACAACTGCCCGGATCCTTCTTGCGAGGTGGCGTGTATGGGTTGGCCGGATCTGCATCGCCATGTTAGGAGTGTGCATCAGAAGGTCATGTGTGACCTGTGCACGAGGAACAAGAAAGTGTTTACACATGAACATGAGCTTTTCACACATGCAGAGCTAAAGAGGCATGAAAAATTCGGAGACGACAACCCTGGTGCTGTCGATCAGAGTGGTTTCAAGGGCCATCCTGAGTGTGGCTTCTGCAGGATGAGGTTTTATGGCGATGATGAGCTTTTCGCACATTGCAGAGACAAGCATGAGAGATGTCATCTATGCGACCGCAGGACTGGTGGTAACAATCCAAGGTATTTTGTCAATTATGATGCCCTAGAACAACACTTTGGGAAGGATCATCATCCGTGTCTTGACAAGGAGTGTTTGGAGCAGAAATTTGTCGTTTTTGAGTCAGAAATGGACTTGAAGGCGCATCAGCTTGAGAAACATCCAAATGGACTTTCAAAGGACGCAAGACGAGATGCGAGGAGAGTCGACTTGTCGAGCTTCGACTATCGACCACAGTATCAGGAAGAGCGCCGACCCCAACGTGGAAGCAGGAGAGCGGGCAGAGGCCGCGACCCTAACGCTGATGGTATGCCAGCATCTACTGGTGGCCATATGACTCGTGCAGAGCTTGCACACCAACGTGCGCGAGAGATCCAAAGCGCTCAGTCGGTCTCTACACGCAGCTTTGGTGGACAACTAACCCAGGGAGATTCCACGTCTGTGCAAGCTCAACCATCCACACAGCAACCGCAGCAACCAAGCAGCGTGCCAGCAGAGCCGAGCCCTGCATCAGAGCCACCACTTGAGTCTCTGCCCCCTGCTGAGCGTGCTAGACGTTTACGACATGCGGCTGTCTCTGAACGTGCAGCGAATCTTCTGAGGAACGAGAAAGCCAAACTGGATGAGTTCCGGGAACGTATCAGTTCCTACAAATCAGACAGCATCAGTGCTGCCGAGTTGATTGATGCATTCTTCTCACTGTTCGATACATCGTCTTCTGAATTGGGTAAATTGGTCAAGGAACTCGCAGACATTTTTGAAATACCGGGGAAAAAGGATAACCTTCTAAGCGCTTGGAACAGCTGGCGTGCTATCAATGAAGACTATCCTAGCCTTCCCGGTCCCAGTGGCGCCAACGCTACTAGCGCAGTTGCTGGCTTGGGAGCAAATGTTGGAGCAAATAGGGTACTAAAGCTGAAGAGTAGTACCGCTCGGAGTGGCCGCGCAGCTGCTTCTGGAAGCGGCAAAAATCCAGCGTGGAGCGCAGCCGCCGCAGGGCCTCATGCAAACGTCGGCACAAAAGCTGGCAGCTCATACGCGAGTGCTTCACCATTCCCCTCCCTACCACCCTCAAAATCGAGCAATCAATCTCAGACAGGAGGCTCAGGTTGGCTTGCGCTACGTCCAGCGGGTGCAATCACGCCCTTTTCATCAGGAGCGAATAGTCGAACGGCATCGTCACAAAACCTGCCAAAGGTCAATGCCAGAGACGCTTTTCCATCTTTACCCGCGGCGAAGAAACCTACAAGCACTGTGTTTTCACCAGGCTACACTGGTGCTGGTGTTATTAGAACTAGCGGATCTAACACTCCCACAAATGCGTGGAATAGTAGAGGTGGGGCGCCAAATGCAGATGCTGTAAATGCGCAATTGGAAGATGTGGCTGATGATGCTGCTGGAGGGAAGAAAGGCGGCAAGGGGAGGAAGGGGAAGCAAGTCATGTTCCAATGGGGTTAAGATGTTCGTTATTATGATAATGATTAGCGGTGGTGTTGGGGTGGTCCGAATGGGGACTGTTGAAATGGCATCGACGTGTTGGTCACCTTGTAGAATGATGCATGGACATGTTATTGTAGTAGGGTTAAAATCGAACAGGCCACGCGTATTCTCTTTTACCTTTGAGTCAGTCTTGGGAAATGCCTGTGGACAGCTATTTGTTACTCGCTTGAAGTGGCCATGCCTATCCATAATCCATACGTGGGCAAGGCAACCTGATAAGGCGACTATGGAGATTGGATTACGCGTATCTCCGAGCCAAAAATTCCATTACAGTCGAGAATTCTGGGGACGAAAGCTAGAGCAAATGTAAGGTTAAAATACTTTACCACAGAGAAGTCTCTCGGGCTCCAAAACATTCCAGTTATGGCGACAGTACTACCGCCGCCGTCTAAGCGTCAGAAGACGGCCGCTGCTGCTCGCTCGCGCGAACAAGTCGCTCCACCTCCAGAGATACCGGCAGGAATTCAGCGTATTCAATTCCGGGATGCAGATTCAGGCGCACCTCATGGCCCTATCGTTTCCGTCGCCCTTGCCGACTTATCTCCTAAAAACCTCTCTCTCCTCCTGAACAACCTTCTCGGACATACCGATCCTGCCGATCGCCTACCGTATCGGTTCTACAACCCGTTCGGCGACAAGAACGGCGAGTTCGTGCAGCAGGATGTCATCAAGGCATACATTGAAGGAAAGACAACCACAGAACTGTGTCTTGAGATCCCTTGCCGTGCAGAGGCAGTCTTCAAAGTAAAAGCTGTGACAAGGTGCTCAGCTAGTGTCAGTGGGCATGGTGAAAGTATCCTCGCAACAGCCTTCTCGCCATCAAATTCGGCTCGATTAGCGACTGGTAGTGGCGATAAGACTGCTAGGATATGGGACTGCGACACGGGCACACCTATGCATACGCTGAAGGGGCATACAGGATGGGTGCTAGCGGTGGCTTGGTCGCCTGATGACGGCATGTTAGCGACTGGAAGTATGGATAATACTGTTAGATTATGGGATCCGGTAAAGGGCAAGCCATTGGGCAACCCACTGAAAGGCCACACCAAATGGATTACCAGCATAAGTTGGGAACCTTACCATCTTCGACAGGTTGGACGGCCGAGGTTTGCAAGCGCGTCTAAAGACATGACTGTAAGAGTGTGGGATGCTGTATCAGGGCATACGGATATGGCGTTGACAGGACACAAGGCGACAGTGACTTGCGTACGCTGGGGAGGAGCAGGAGAGCATGGGACCATCTACACAGCTAGCCAGGACAGGAGCATCAAGCTGTGGAACGCAGAGAAGGGGACATTGCTGCATACATTAGATTCTCACGCACATTGGGTGAACCACCTCGCATTGTCTACTGACCATGTCTTGCGGACTGCCTTCCACGACCACAAGGGCAAAAAAGAGATCCCAGAGTCTGTCGAGGGCAAGAGAGCCAAGGCAAAGGCACGCTATGACACTGCCACTGCATCCGCGGGCGGCGTAGAGAGACTCGTCACAGCTAGCGATGACTGTACCATGTACCTCTGGGAGCCAGCCAAGTCAACTAAGCCGATCACGCGGATGACAGGCCACCAGAAGCAGGTCAACCATGTCTCATTCTCTCCTGATGGGAACATAATAGCCTCGGCCGGCTTTGACAATCATATCAAGCTGTGGAACGCTAAGGATGGGAAGTTTATACATACCCTACGTGGCCACGTGGGGCCAGTGTACCAGTGTTGCTTCAGTGCTGACAGTAGATTGGTAGTGAGTGGGAGCAAGGATACAACTCTCAAGATTTGGGATGTGAGGACCGGTAAGTTAGTGGAAAACTTGCCGGGACATCAAGACGAAGTGTTTGCTGTTGACTGGGCGCCAGATGGAGAGAGGGTTGGCAGTGGTGGGAAAGACAAAGCTGTCAGGATTTGGAGACATTGATCTTGTATTACATCTGGTGGTCTACATACCAACATTTACCGGTGCTGTAGTGCGCTCTCAGAAAGGCTGAAAGTCATCTGCTATCCTTCCGCTCTCAGCTATCACAGCATCAATCCATGGTGTATGTATTCGCCTCTGTAGCTGCGAAGAAGCCACGGACTCAATACTCTCCTCCCCAGACAGCTCCTTTCTTCTGGCGTTCTCAGTCAGCAACCTGGTCCTGGCATGCGTACAACCTTTGTCTTTGCCGAAATTGGCAGCTGGGCAGGCTCTCGCTGCTTTGTGATCACTGCCACAGATCCGGTGGTCGAAATCGTCTCCACTAATCTTGTCCTGGTCCCTGTTCAGCATGACACTTCGCAGCTGAGCTTTGTGTCTTAGAGGATGGAAGAGAACCCTGGCTACAGTTGCCGCCTGAGTTTTCATCATTAAACCTACTTTTTAGTAAAGGAGAGTGATTTTGGGTTCCCGCTTGAGTTCGTCCAGCGTGGCGAAGTGCACCTTGCATTCTGATGGAACGACTTTGAGGAGGGCTTGGAACGGTCGGAGAGCGTCGTGCATTATGAGGTACGCTGTATCTGTTGACATGAGTATCCTGCTGGCTCACAACGTCTGCTAGCTGTGCTAGGGTACGTCTGAGGCATCTATTCATCTACGAGGGCTGGAGTCCGTTATTGATACAAAAGGTGGCTTACGTGCGCTTGAACTGACCGACCAGATGGTAGCCATTGAGATGTATGTGATGGCTCCAATGATAGAGATCCGGCATTCACTGATACTTTTCTCCTCCAGGGCTGACATGCTGCATGCCCTGTTGTTCGATGCACCAGTTGCCTTTATTCAGAACAGCGGTAGCGGCAGTACGTCTACCGCGAAGAAGCTTGCCTATCCGGAACATACGGAACATCACCTTTCAATCCTGATCAGAGAGCTTCAAGGGTTTCTGGAGCTCAACAAGACGACAACATCGGACAGCGTCCGCCACATTCCCTCACTTGTAGGCCAGACCGCCAACGTAGTGTCTTCGATGCTCGCCTCTAGAAAGAAACATTGCACTCTACAGTCGAAGTTGAAGCTGCGACGTCTAGAAGACGAGTTAAAGTTCTGGGCCAACCAGAGTGATATCGAGGTACAGTTTGCGCCGGATGACGCCAATCGTTATGCACAGGCATGCTTTGCTTTAAATGTCATCCTGTACAGTTACACTGTCAAGAGCCTGGCTCTCTGCCATTCCGATCACCAGGCTCTTGTAGATGTGATTGCAAGTGCGACAATGAGTGTCTCGGAGGAATTCTGGCAGGCTATGGCGTATTTCCGACTGTTCATGTGAGTCATGACCCAGGTGCTGCGCAGTGATGCATGAGCTAACGCAGAGACCCAAGGCTGTTTGTGGGGTTGGCTGCGTCGAAAGAACCAAGCAAGAGGAGTTTCTTCGAGGCGCAAATCGTTCGTGCCATATTCCGGTTAGGGAACGCGGAGTGGACCAATGTCAAGGGTGAGCCGCGATTGTGAATTGATATGATGGCCTGTATCGCTGACTGGCCCCAAAGCATTCATCACCTGCTTCCTCGACAACAAACGATCGATACGCAATACTCAAGTGATCTTGCCACCGTTGTGATGCCTACCTCCGGCCGGATCTAGAGATCTAAGGTTCTTACGTTGCGATCCGCGTCCGAGCCCAGCTTGCCCCAGGGGAACGACACTGAGAGGGTCATTCGACTCAATGATCGCCAATGGCCGTCTAACGGTGTGGAGGAAACACCGCCGCTTTGCCACGCGCTTGTGTGATCTGAGAGGCATCATTCTTCGGACGCAAAGTAGCGTACAAGACACAGGAGACCACATAGCACGGCTGTGAGTGAGATAGGGCATTTGGAGCACATGCATCTCTCGTCTCTGAAGCGGTGGGGCGCGCATAAGTGGACCGGTGAAATGGGGTGTGACGGGACTGAATGGGACCCTCAGGGACCAGGCACGTGACTGGGTCTATGGGGACTGAGCCGGACGGGATGGGGACAGGATGATGCAGACGCAGGTGTTTTTGCTTCTGCGGCGATGCGCGATGCTCACACTGGGAGGGTGTGTGTATGTCGATGAGGGTGTAGGTCATGGAGATAGCGGCCAGCGTACGGCTGGCGATCAGAGTCAAGTCACAAGCTGGTTGGCGTTGATAAGGATATGCCTCGCCTCGCTTCGCTTCGCTTCACTTCACCTGCGGTGCCTCAGGTCTGCTACTGCTGCTGCTGCCTGCAGGCACCGAGAAACGCGAGTGTACGACGGCACGCACGCACGCACGAGCCAAGACGCGCCGCCCGCGATTCCTACGTCACGTCACAAGTCGCGACTGGCTGCCTTGCCTTGCCTTTGCTCAGGTCTAGATGTACTGCTGTAGAGTCGCACCTACACTCGCTTCCTGGACGAAATCTTCGAGCGAGTCCGTTGCCTTTGCCTTCGAGCGCAACAGTTCAGCGCTGGAGATAATCCTCCTCGGCCTCCCCCTGCTCGTGCACCTTTCTTTGACTCAAGGTCTCCCTCTTAAGCCCCATCTCATCTCGTCGCAGCTCACGCTCGTACACGTGGGGCTGACCCTTCACAATCCTACCCAAGCACAGACACGCCCAGACAGCTCAACCCGCTCATGCCTCTCATCAAAACCGCACCGTCACCACGTCGCTCTGGCGAGTCGCAGAGAATGTCTAGCAGCAGTGGTTTTCATCCTTTCAACGGCAGAGTCAGCCGGCATTTTGGTAGTTCGGTAAGCCAGCCCTCGCTCCCAGCCGAATCGCTCTACTCTGGTCGTGTGTTGGGCCGGCGGCAGACTGACATCTCCTGCTCCTCTCGTAGCTCGCACCGGACGACGCCTACCTCAGCTACTACGATATTCGCCTCACACGCGAAGATGTTGACTGCATCAAGAACGACTGGCTTACCGACAATGCCATTGCATTCTGGGAAGAGTACCTGGAGCGCGAGAAGCTCAAGGACTTCCCCCGCGCCAACATCGTCCTTCTCAGGCCAAGCATGAGTTTCATGCTCATGAAGACCAAAGATGTCCTCGACCTGAAGACCGCCTTGCCCGACTTTAAGAAGACCTCACACATCTTCCTGCCAGTCAATGACGCTAAGAGCGTCGAGGTGGCAGAGGCCGGCTCTCATTGGTCCCTCTTGCTGGTCTCTGTCATCGACGGCGTTGCTTTCCACTACGATTCCATGTCAGGGGCCAACTTCCACGAAGCCAAGTCCCTAACCCACCGATTCAGCCAGCTACTCCAGAAACCTCTGCGCTTCATCAACCTCGACGACTGCCCGCAGCAAGACAATGGCATGGACTGCGGTGTCTACGTGTGCTTGCTGATGCAGCACCTGCTCATGAGCAGACTGCTGAAAGCCCTGAGTGGTGAGAAGATCAGCATGAGTATGAGAGGGAAGGAGGTCGATGCATACGGTGGCCGGAAGGAGATGCTGAGGATAATTGAGAGCCGACGGAAGGAAGGCGAAAGGAGGAAATCGTAAGTGACACCCTCGTTCCGAGGCCTCGTCCCATTTCTCGACACGACAGTAACTCCCTTGTGGCCTACGGATTGTGCTGACTCGTGAAACAGACGCAGCCAAAGCCGTGACGGCCGCTCACACTCGAAGAACTCGAAGTCGCGCAGTCCGCCTCGCATTGGGGAAGAGAACGAGTGATACCGATACGTGCCTAGCTGGCAGGCTATTACCGGTCGAACTTTCTGAGTTTTATGGGTGACGACAATGGCATGACATGTACGACTATTTGTTTCAGCGACGGCGTTGGTAGGCAATCGGCCTAGAGCTAGCACTTCTGGGATTTTAAAGATAAAAGCTTGTTGTTGCTCGAAGCTTATCTGTCCACTCATAAAAAAGGGGCTGCCACAAGGAACAAGCTTTTTTTTTTCCATTCCTGCAAACGTTCTGCTTCTAGTTCTCTAGCAGAACCAGCATTTACGTTTCGTGCTCGCATTCCACTCGATGACCTCACTACCATACTTACTATCTCTACAATGAGCTGCCTACCTGGATTGCGTTCTCTGGACGCTCCTGCAAATGAACCTGCCTGTGTTCTTATTAGAACAAGCCATAGGTACTGTTGAGTCATGTGATGTGTCACAGAGAAGACTGTTCTTCCGAAGGACTTGGCCCAGAAGCAGCTTGAATTTCAGAATACAAAGGATACGAGCATGCCACTTGGATTAGTTACATTGGGATATAATTGCTGGAGCATCTATGAACGGACTAAGCATCGGATCTCGACGAGACTGGGTTTTCATGCTTGGAGGCTGTGCTTCACATTGTGCTGTTCACGGACAAATGCCATGCATGTAATGCAAGGCTTCTTCTGGACACAGATGCACACCACGATATAGAGACCAACCACTTCGGCCTTGGTGGATCAATCTCCAGTCACCATATGTGACAACAGCAAAGCTCGATCTCAGACCTGCTAGAGCCACTCACATTGAACCACGACCCGATCATAGTTCAGCTGCGTCACCCTATAGAAACGTTCCTCCCATAAGCCAGGAGGAAGAAAACCGCGCCCGGTACTTCAGGCATAGTAAAGACGCCACTTCATATGGTACAAACTACGAGGTGACGAATGTATACTACAAGAACGTCCACAACCCCCGGGACCGTCGTGGCTCAAGAGCTGAGAGATCAGCGTCCGAGCCGAAAGAGAAGCTCTTGTAGTGGAAAGGCTTGCATCCAGGCCAGGATTAGCCTTGCTAGCCCCTGGTGCCATAAAGACATTGGTCTGGCGTCACGTTCCTTGATTTACAGAAGAACTCCCAGCAGCGAGCGCAGAGTGAATACGGTGGCAAACACATGGCATACGATCAGTGCATGAAGGGCCTCAGACTCGTTGTACATCACGGCGTTGCAAGCGCTGCTGTTGAGGACTGGGGACAGTAGATGCTGAAGAAAATGACAGGGAGCGCAGGTTATGTTGAATGCAAGGATGCAATGGAGTTCGTCGTGGAGCAGTCGGACGAGGGAAAGATCATGCTGCAGACGCCGAATGGAGCCGGTATGGTGGGGATGCTTGCACAACATGGAGCGCAGCTTGGTGTCAGAGTCGTGGCTGACGTGATACTATATAGTTGTGACCAGGAGGGAGACGGATCGTGTATTGCCTTCTTGATTGGGGAAAAGTGTTCCCAAGGGTAGCATCGGTATGAGCATAGACTGTCCGGGTTGGAGCGAAAGACGAATTATTGGAAGTATCCAGTCTCCACGTACAAATGTTGGGAACATTTTCCATCGATGATCAGGCTTCTTGGCTCGGCATTGACTTATCTAGGGAAGACATCCGTAACCTTGTGCTCGCAGGTGGCCAAGTTCGTACGTTCGGTCTACTACACATGGCGAGCTACACGATTAGGACAGCCTGATAAGCGGCGACGAGGCTCAACACAACTCTCGTATAGATTGAGTGAAAAGCGTCAAGAGCGGTGTCCTTCGCTTGCTGCCTCTTAACTAGGCTATCTGTTGTTCTATTGATTTTGAATAATCGTGAGCCTATGTTCGCCTCCAGATTTGCATGGACTTTCTAGGTCTCGGTCAGTACAAGAGCCACATCTATATACTTTAGGTTGATATCATCGACAGTTTGACTTCCGTGTAGCAACGACGCCTCTCTAGCAGGGACGATCCCCGATGTTGTTATAAGCTAGGATATTGAAAGAATCTCGCGATTGCACTGGTGCTTCATCTCTTGAGCGAAGCTATTTAGGGAGGAAATGGCGCTACTCTAGATGTCTCCGGAAGTCTAGTTCCATCTAGAGCTTGGGAACATCCAGAACCTCGTTCGACTCAAGCACCTCTCTGATTATAACTTTATAATCATGTGAGATAGTATGGCCTGATGCCGCACTCAGGAGGGAATCTTTTTGAGCTAATATGATATCGACCGGACCGATTGACGATACCATGCCTGCAACACGACCTTCTAGTGTTGCAGTTCCTTTCCTTGTTCAATGACAGTCTATAGCTTCTAACGAGATCTTGTTGGCTGAGGTAACAGCTCTTTCTGAGATACAGCGCGGTGCAGTAGCTGCGAAGTTACACGGCTGGATAAACCCTTTTGTTGTGTAATATGAAGTAATTCATTATCTATTCGGCCGTCTAACTTAAGGTCTTGGTCGCACAAAGTTACTTGCCTGCTACTGAAAGATTTATACTATTGCCTGCTCTGAACATGTGTGAAGGTACTAGCAAGCACGTTTTCATCTACAGCGACGCTTACTAGTGGCGCAGGCTTGAGAAAAGCTAGAGTTGTTGCTACACACCAGGTAAAGTGGTTACAGAAAACGCAGCAGGAGAGCAAGATCGCGGGTGTTGAGAAAGTGTATAGTTTGTTTGAATTTTGAGATGTCCATAACTGATTTGACTTGAGTCCAAGTATCTATATTGCTGAAATTAGTGATGTTGGGCTTGGTCGGAAGTTGTGTCAGACGCATATATGACAGCATCAATCCTATTGTAGGTGATGATATCTGCGGTCGCTCCGCCGATGTTACCATGATTATCATAATTCTCCGAACTCGCAACTGCTGCCTCTAGAGAGATATGAACGACAGGAATTTTTGCAAGTGGAGATTTACCAAGTCCCTCACCCTAGACTACACCTGTTTGAAAGAGTCTGTCGCGTGGTTGAACTTGCGCGGGAAAGGCATACTCACTTATCAATGGTAGGGTCTAAGTTCGACTGACAATGTTGCTTCGTCTGGGCGCTGATAGATCCCAAGCGGACGGTCGACTAGATTCTGCTACTTAAGTACAAATGCAACTTCGTGACTCCTTCTATAAGGTGGCAAGAAAGTCTCGCGAGCTTGCCATGCGAGTGGAATGATATGAGTGGAACGTTGGATACTTGGAACCTTCGGGATTCTCTTCGGTGAGAGCGCTGTAGTCTTTTACTCCTAACGACTGATTGATAGAATATCGTTGCCATCGAGGGACGATTCTGTAGACCATTAATGATTACGCAGATGTCGTTGGCGTTTTTCAATGAATTGTGTCGTGTCGTGTCGTGTTTACCATCACAACAGATCTCCTTCTCGGTCTGACCATAGGGCTCCTGCGAATGTTTCGCCTACATAAAATGTACCTCTTAGACTCAGTTGGTATAATAAGAAGCCGTCTGGCAGTGGTATGTCATAGCAGATGAACTCTGCCGCGTAAGACGATGGTGGTAAAGGTGTTCAGTATATTAAGTGTACGTAGTTCATACTCGGTATCTTCTCAAATTATACTAATGACTGCATTTTTCAAGGTCTGTGAGAGGCTGCTGCCTTCGTATCATCAGCGCTTGCTCCCAACCCTTATTCTGCCTGAAGCCAGCAGGACAAACTTCACTCGTACCACTTCCGTCTTCAAGTGTACGTTCGCCATCTCCAAACAACGGTTTGAAAAAGCTATCATAGCTTTGCCAGACAGCCCCAAATATGGCCTCCGTCAGCCATCTCAGCCATTTTGGTAATCTCCCCTTCTCGTCAGCAAAAACTTTGCCCAATGAAAATATGCCCAAGACGATCGGCATCCAAACCCCCAAAAAGATAAACTGGCCCATCCTTTGCTTGTTCGTAGTTAGGGTATACGGCCGAATCTGCTTCAGATAGTCCTGGTATTCATATGGAAGCTCCAGCTCCCACGCGCCATCTGTGATAAGTTTCAGATAGCGAGCAGATGGCTGGGCATAAGAGGAGTCAGGCCGTATCGGTAAGCGACTGCTGTCGCCCTCTTTGGGTCTTGCTGGAGCGAAGAGGGTATGTGCCTTGAACGGTGGTCGGATCGGATCATGTGAAACAGGTGAGTTTGGATCTGAAGACTCGAGGGGGTGGCAATCGACAAGAATGTCATGATACGAAGCACCGCCTCCCTCAGTCGCAATGATGTGTGCGTAATCTTCTGGAGTTACTTCGTACACTACACCGATAAGGCCCTTGTGCCAGCGGTCCTTGTGGTGCTCGGTTCTGGTGTGTAATAGAGGCACGGAATCGGATACAGCTTTCTCAGCCAACGGGTCTTTTTCAGGATCTCTTGTTGCGCTGTTTGCAAAACACGGTTCTGTATACGGTATCCCAGGGAGATCAAAGGTCAGCTTTAGCGATGGCACTTGGACATTAATCTGTGACAGTGGTTTGATGCCGCGTTTGCCTCTGAATGTCTCCTTCGATAGGTTAGACCCGTAAGCCAAGTACAGAACGGTGCTTTCTTTTGATGGCGCTTGCTTAAGATAGTCATGGACATTGCTTATGGCCTCATCACATAAGGATGCTGCCAAACGCTTGTCGGATGGACCAGGAAGATTCAACATCTTTTGTTTGCTCGCCAACATTGATGGCCATGTGTGTTGCCGGAGCAGTTGCTGTGCAGGGACAGTCGGGAAATCCATGCCGTCAATGCTCATAGGCATGTATATAACTGCTCACGAAGCAGTAAAGGGGAAGGCTTTGAGAGTGATTGTCAGATGCCTATAGATATCTCCTCACCAAAGTAATGGCCTCGTGATCATGAAATCCGAACGGTCTACCCATTAATAATCCGGCCGGGACGGAACCGAATACTTTCATCGCCGCTTCAAGCCACACTGATGAGTCATGCAGTTCATACGAGAGTCATCCACTCTTTCCCCTGCGAGTAATTCTTCTCGATCTGATTGAGATCGCCTCCACTTAACTAAGCCCAGATCTTGCTGAGATGGAATTGCCAGAGAATAAGACTTTCAAGATGGGTCGGCGTCGAGGATGCGACGGTACAACATTGTTGACATACTTTACTGCTTGCCCTTTTTGACTAATCGTAAATAGAGGAGTGCCTCCGTCGAATTGCTGCTCGCCTATGTCGTCTTGACAGCGATAGCAGTAGTAATCATGCATTTGAGCGCAAGTGCACAGCCGAAATAGAATACAGTGATGACGATGCCGTTGATAGGGTTGATCAGGAAAACGGCTGCTCCTCAGGTGTGGAGGTCGATGCCCAGATTCAGAATTGTGACCCTGCAAATGCGACGAATGTTAAAGAAACTGGCTGCTGTCCCAAGCAGATAGGCAATGCTGATTGCTGCGAAGGGATCGCACAGAGTAGCATACAGAGCTGTTACGCGAACGAGGGTAAGAACGTGAAATCTTACAGCACTGTGCTGAAGAAACAGACAAAAACCTGTAATGCCGCACAGGGTGAGGGCTTCGCTCAAGAGTCCAAGGCCACTCCAAGTTACACTGACAAAGTTGACCCGTCAGCTGAGCAGCTTTTTCAGGAGGATTGTTGTGAGCCAAGCAGTGCCGTCACCCAGCAATTTACTTCTACTGGTGTCACTGACCTCTCGAGGAGGCGCCTTCACGTAGTTGAGGACCAGCCTGAGGGCACTTCTGCTACCAAGAAACAGCCTTCTTGCGGCGATAACTGCTGCGATGACAACGATGATGCTACCTGTGAGGACAAGCTCTTCAAGAATACCAGCTGTGGCAACAGTTGCTGTGACGGTGGCCAAATGGATTCTTCTGCTGCCGATCATTCGCTGAAGCCTAGTTGTGACGAAGGATGTGGCGATAGAGATGGAGACAATTCTCATGAAGAGACCGGTAACAAAAATGGCTGTCTGGACGAGTGCTGTAACGGTCTTGTTGTGAGTGCGCCTGAAGCCAATATATCTGCGTGTAGTGAGCATCTTGTTGCAGCCTTTGAGCGTTTTGAATCCCTACTCCTCCTGGGCAAGTGTCTATGCAGAAACGTCCTAGATCAGCTAGGCTTCTGCTGCTGTATAGTCACCTCAGACGGCTTGATAACCCCAACGCCGATATGCAGCACCCATAAGGCTGTAGCGGAGAAAGCAGGGAAGGCAGATATGAGCAAGCCAGGACGAATCGAAGTGGGAGACACTGATAGACATGTAATATGTTCACGAGACGAGCTAACCACGAAGAAAGCTCCTCTACCCATTCTCGCGCCGGTCAAATCGCATGACATCGAGCAAACCACTTCACGAGAGCATGTTGTTCTTAACGTATCGGGAATGACGTGCACCGGCTGCAGTAAGAAGATAAAGCATGTGCTGGATCGCATACCAGGTGTATCCGACGCCAAGGTCACATTTTTATTGGAGATTGCAGAGTTCGATCTCAGCGACGATGTCGCGTTGCTCGATGGTATACTATCTCAGGTGGAGAAAGAAACTGGCTTCACATGTACAAGAGTCCAACGTGGGTACCAGCATCTGGACATTTTACTGCCGGGTATTGACGCTCTGTCATTCGAGTCCAGTCTTCCATATGGAGTGAATGATTTCACCAGGACTGATAAGAAAACATACCGCATAACGTACGATCCAAGGATTGTTGGAGCACGATCGCTACTCGGGCCTGGTGCGGAACTAGCACCACCAGGGGTGGATTTCAATATCACTGAAGGCAAACACCGCCTTCATAATATGCTAGCCAGCTTTGGCGTGTCGCTTGCTCTCACTGTACCGGTAGTGGCTCTCAACTGGTCCTGCAACCCAGTGTCCCAAACCACTCGGAACATCATATCCCTCGTTTTGGCGACCCTAGTCCAAGGCATCGGCATTCCAGAATTCTATGTACCTGCCTTCAAATCTCTTATCTACAGCAGAATCCTTGAGATGGATATGTTGGTAGTCATGAGTATCACTTGCGCCTATACATATTCTTGCGTGGCGTTCGGCTTGACCGAAGCCGGCATCCATTTGGAACAGGAAGCATTTTTCGAGACTAGCGCTCTCCTGATCACTCTTGTCCTCCTTGGTCGGCTTATGAGCGCCTTCGCTCGAGTACGAGCTGTCTCTGCAGTCTCTCTGCGATCTCTGCAAGCAGGGACCGCGCTTTTGACCAATGATGATGGCGAGGTGACCAAAGTTGATGCACGTGTCTTGCAGTTTGGCGACGTGCTTAGGATATCACCACACTCACCTGTAGTTACAGACGGCAAAGTCACATTTGGGGAGAGTGCGGTAGACGAATCGATGGTTACTGGTGAGAGCGCTCCAGCTCGAAAGCAAGCCGGCGATCTTGTCATTGCAGGCACGTTCAACACGTCTGGATCTCTGACAACTCAACTCACGCGCCTACCGGGCGAGAACAGTATCACTGATATCGCGAATCTTGTTGAACAGGCAATTGGGGCAAAGCCTGGGGTGCAAGATTTGGCTGATCGGATCGCATCGTACTTCGTTCCGGGTGTGATCGGTGTTGCCGTTCTAGTCTTTACTATTTGGATCGTTGTTGCTTTCGAAGTGAAGCAACAGAACGGGGGTGGCGCGGTGGGTATAGCTATAACGTACGCCATAGCCGTCCTCGCTATCTCATGCCCTTGTGCGCTCGGCTTGGCTGTACCGATGGTACTTGTCATCGCGGGTGGAGTGGCGGCACGATCAGGAGTTATAGTCAAAGCTGCCAACACGGTCGAGAGAGGGTTCAATATCACTGATGCAGTATTCGACAAGACTGGCACACTAACCAAAGGTGACTTGCAGGTAGTCTACGAGGACTATCGCCCGACACTCATGGCTGAGGGAGATGTTCTAGCAACAGCGAAAGCGATTGTAGAAAGCAACGACCATCCGGTGTCTGTTGCAGTCTTCAAGTATCTGTGTGCTCGTCAATCTCGGATCTGCTCTCTTGAGAGAATTCAGTCGGTCCCTGGTACAGGAATTCAGGCCATCCGGAACGGATCCATCGTCAAGGCTGGCAGCCCTTACTGGCTAGGCCTCGAGCATCGAAATGATGTTGCGCAGCTTTTACAAAATGGCCTCACTTATTTTTGCCTGACCATCGACGGTGAACTTTTACTGGTTTTTGGCCTACAGAGCACACTTCGAGAAGAAGCACAGGCTGTTATTACCGAACTACAAAATCGTAAGATCACTTGTCACATAGTAAGCGGTGATGCTCCTAGAGTGGTTGAAAACGTCGCCTACGCACTTGGAATAGATTCAGAAAACACCGTCTCCCGTCGTTCGCCAGCTCAGAAGCAGAGTTACGTGCAAGATCTGCAGGCTGACGGACGCAAGGTATTATTCTGTGGTGATGGCACGAATGATGCGGTCGCAATAGCTCAAGCCGATGTAGGCGTACAAATTGGCTCTGCGTCAGATGTCACTGGTGCTGTCGCCGACGTCATTCTATTGGGTGGTCTGGATGGTGTTGTCAACTTACTTACTGTTTCTACGAGAGCTTTCAGAAGAATCCGCTTCAACTTCGTCTGGACTGCAGTCTACAATATTTTCGCTATTCTGCTGGCTGCTGGTGTATTTATCAAATTTCGCATTCCACCTGCTTATGCCGGCCTGGGCGAGATCGTAAGCATTGTGCCAGTAATTCTTGCGGCTGCCTCCTTGGCATTCAGTCGCAAGTCTCTGGTCGGTCGATAGTCCCAGGTGTGTTGTACAATCTGGAGCTCTTTGGACACACTCGTTCAACACGAGTTGTTCTCCGATGGTTTGGATACTAGTGACCATATGATCACTTCAATCGTCATGCTTTACCTAACTTCTGCGACGCTTGTTCAACACAAGCTGCGACTTTGAGCAGTTGTATGTATGAATGAGTATCTACTAGTATCAGTTTACAGCCTTATGATTGTAAATTTCGTGATCTACGTTTGCTGAGCATATCACAATTTCGCTGACAGCTTCGATATTTCAATCAACTGATAACAGCATCTTAGAATTAGACTTCAAATACATGAAGCTACAACTAGAATCAGATATTTGCATTGGTACTAGAGATCTACAACAAATTACGAGTAATTAGACGTATCTCCAGTGAAGAAGCGCGACCAAAACATCAGTGGAGTTTGATGTCAAGCAAAAGCCGCACCTGGAGTGACTTAGTGGGCTGGGCCAGCGACTGGCGGCCAATCCCGAAGCCTTCTACTCGGGTGCGGGCTGTGACAACCAAGTCGATAGTCTAGCCAGTCAGCCGTCTAACTTTTGTTGTCGCGTGCACGTTATTCCAGACTATAATCTACTTCGATATGGCGGGAGACGCTCCAAAAGCAAGCGCTAATGGTATCAATGAAGCTGACCTAGCAAAGGTTCGTTACCGATGTCACTACACTGTAGGTGCCGCTTGTAGAGGAAGAAATCAGAACTGATGGCGCAACTGCACAGGCTTTCCAGGAGCTTGCGAAAGGTGAAAGCACGGCCACCGCGCTCGAGAACCAATTAAGTGCCATGGAAGCGAAGATTGAGGAGCTACTTGTGCAGGCAGAAAGAGATCAGAATGCTGTACAGAAGCTGCAGAATGAGAATGGCTTATCGGATAAGGCAACTGAGAAAGGGCCTGAAGAGCGCAAGAATGATGGGTAAACAATACACAAGGCAAAGATAGAATGAGTGATATGAGATACCCGCAGGCTACTACGAAGTTACACGAAGATGATACCCCGGGCCCAGCTATTCTCATACTTCGAAAATAGCATCTGGCTACCAATCTACTTATGAAGCGTAGGACAACGTTAGCCGACTTTGCGGTTACGGATCCTGTGTGTTACAGGCACTTACAGGCCGCCAAGCTTGGTGGAGCGAGAACTACAGGAGGCAATGAAGTGATATGAGGGACATTGCATATAGTGTCGACTCACAATCCTAGCCCGCAAGTACGCTGCAGGGGAATGTCTTTTCTATGGGCTGCCAACACTGACTGGTTTGATCCCTTCATTTATTGCCTCCATTGCTAGAGTCAAATCGAATTTGCCATCTGGTCCTTTCTCGACGACGCCGACTTCTGTAACAATACCATCGATTAACTCAGCTGGTGTCACATCGAAAGCAGGGTTCCATACGTCAATGCCTTGTGCAGCAATGTTGACTGTTCTTTGCTGTGAAACGTCTAGGTCAATACCGTCAAGTACGGGCCCTCTTATCATCGTCATTTCCTTGCCAGGCCGTTCTTCGATAACTATCTTAGCGCCAGAAGCCGTTGAAAGGTCGATCGTCGTCCGCGGTGCAGCTACAAGGAACTTCACTCCATGGAAGCGTGCGGTAATCGCTAGCTGGTATGTACCGATCTTATTGGCTGTATCACCATTTGCAGCTACGCGGTCTGCACCTACGACGATGGCAGTAATACGCTCAGACTTGCCCTTCAGATGTAGAAGTGCAGAAGCCATTGAGTCAGTTATCAAAGTGGCGGGTATTTTATCATGCACAAGTTCAAAAGCCGTCAAGCGTGATCCCTGGTTGTAAGGTCTGGTCTCGGTGCAGAAAGCATGCTGGAGGTTACCCATTTTATGCAATGAACGGATTACTCCAAGCGCGGTACCATATCCTGCAGTCGCTAAAGAGCCAGTATTGCAGTGGGTCACCACGCTGACCTTTCCACCTCCTGCTACATTGGCAATCCATTGAGACCCATGTTGTCCAATGGCCTCGTTGTCGGCCACATCGTCCACTAGCATCTGGGCTGCTGCATCACAATACGCTTTCTCGACAGTTTGCCCAGTGGCCCCTGAAGCACTTGCTGCGTTCAAGACGACTCGCTCCAATTTTCTGGCTGCATCAGCAAGATTCACTGCTGTTGGCCGGCTAGTTACAAGGTATTTTAGTTTTTCGACAACGAATGCTGCCACATCGGTCGCAGAGTCTGATAACGTTTCCTTGTGTAGTTCTACCGCCAGGGACAATGCAGCGACAATGGCAATTGCCGGTGCACCTCGCGTTCGCATGTCTTTGATAGCATGCCATCCATCCTCAGCAGACTTCACGTCGTCATACTGAGTCTGGTGAGGCAGCTTCAGCTGATTCAGTATTTGCAGGGCGCCTCCTTCGGCGTCAAATCTAATTGCTTTTAGCACCATGTTGACTGGAGCTTTGAGACGTATCGAATTGTCAGTCGCACAACAGTTTCGTCGCACGCTAGAGGACTACCCCAGCAAATTCGTAGCTGGATGTCTAAGACTCCAGAAGCTTCGGGCGGTGAACGTTCAAAGCCTTTTCTGCCGGCAGAGAGATTTCGTCATCAACACCTTGCTATCCCGAACGGGCAAGTCTACCTGGCCAATACAATAGACTTTAGAACGCAAACTGGACCAAAGAATCTACATTTGTTTGCCCACCTTTGATATCTTAAAGCCACACTGCGTACTTGGAGCTTAAACAATATTCCGATCTACCTGGCTTGAATTTCAACTAGTCTACCAGAGAATCGATAAGGCAACATGGCGTCACTTACGTTGCAGTCGACGCTAAAGCTACTGCCAGGCACGCAACTTCCAGTGCTCGGATTTGGGGTTTGGGATAGCCCAAGCCACCTTACCACAAAGTCTTGTCTAGAAGCTTTGAAAGTTGGCTACCGACACATTGATACCGCTCAGGTATATGGAAACGAGGCAGAAGTCGGCGAAGCAATCCAGCAAGGTGGAATATCTCGGAAGGATATTTTCGTTACATCCAAGATCCTCAATCCAGGTACCGATGCCGAGAGCACCTACCGGAAGTGCATTGACAGTGTCAACAAAATCAGCGGACCCGATGGTTATCTTGACCTAATGCTTATTCATAACGTTTCCTCTGGGCGTGATGGGATCAAGCTCATATGGCAAGCTTTAGAACGTTGCCACCAGGAAGGGAAGATCAAAGCTCTTGGTGTAAGCAATTTCGGTACCGGCCACATCGAGAATCTCAAGTCTTATGCCAAAGTACCTCCTTCTGTCAACCAGTTGGAGCTGCACCCTTGGACGCAACAACGAGAGATTGTTGAATACTGCCAAAAGAATGGAATTACAGTGGAAGCGTACTGTCCACTCGTCCGAAACCAGAAGAAAGATGATCCTACACTGGTGGCGATTGCAAAGAAACACAACAAGTCAACTGCCCAAGTGTTGATAAGGTACTGCTTAGAGAAGGCTTGGGCGCCGTTACCAAAAAGTGACAACCCTGGGCGTATCGCTCAAAATGCCGATGTTTTCGACTTCAAACTTGACAAGAACGATATGGAAGAACTCGACATGCAAGACCAGGGCAGTGCAGGAGCCCTCGTCATGGTGGCTGAAAACAAAGCTCCGTGAGATTTCGCATCAAATCTAAACACAAAAGTCTCCTGCCATTTTTAAAATCATGTTTGGATAAGAAAGAGCAAGATTCTACAATGAGTAACCGTACCAGGTTTCAAGAGTCAGTGTCTGTGGTCTTGCGCTAATCAAAATTTGCCGCTCTTGAAATACAAACGATGCTATATAAATTGCCTCATACCCACTGAGAGTACCTACATGGACTTCAGTGCTGTATGATCCCCATCAAGACCTCCACATTCATCTATCAGAACCATGACATCCCAAACTATGGTAGAAATAATCGTTCTGTGACCCAGCTACTCTGTATGTGCAACAGCAACCGAGCGATCCCTGTGGATTCAGACTGATCAGGAAGTTGACTCCCAACGGCCAGCTATGCATGCCAGGCGCCATATACCCACCACGCCATTTTGACTCCCGAGTGGTGCGTTCACCTTGTCGGAACCAAGCTCAGATACTCCAGAACCATCCTGAATTTAAGGTACCCCATTTTCTCGAATTCCAGAGTAACCTTCAAAGGAACGATCCAGTTATTCTGGGAATTTCCGGAACGAAAACATTTTTCAGCTTCGAAGCATAGTTGTCCTTATCTCAGTATTTTGCCAAATGTGTGTAGTCTAGCCAGATTAGAATTGGCAGATAACCTCAGTAGGATGGTATAGCTTTCGAGTCTCTAGCACCTTTGGCTTGCTGGACAAGGCTTCGAACCAGCTTGACTACAGGTACATGGTTACCAAAGCTGTCTTCCAGTTTGTATCGGGGAGAAGTCCTCTATGATACTGGCGACACCACAAAGCCGCAAACAAAAATTTTCGTGTATTGGCTCAATCGCAACTCACCCAATACAGCCTAGTTAGTCGCTGAGGTCTCTGGCTGATATCAGTACTTTGCATGTTACCTGCGACACATTTGCATGAAGTCATTCATTCTAGTATTTTGGACTTTCTTGGTGATCAACTCAATAATATAAGCTTGAACAGTATCCGAACGATTATTGAAGAGTCGGGACGTATCTTTCTCATTCTAACATACTGAGTCCTCTGGTCCTACCTTTTGAGTAGCAGCGTGAAACCCGCCACCCTCATCACCTGTATTTTGTCTCGGCAACGTTGAGGCTGCATTTCCTATTAGAAGTAACTTCTACTGCGTATATGTTCTTCGAAGTGCAACGGATCAATTGTACGGCTGGGCTGACATTCAGCATTATCATAATCAAAGTCTCAAATACTGTATCAGTTTGCGCTATAAGTTTACGTCAAATCCCCGTTGTTGCGCGGGTCTTAGCTGTTCCGTCCAGATTGAGAAAGATTCACTACGATACTTCCAAAAGCCTCGACTTTTTTAAATACGCCCTTGGTGGCGATATTGCCTCACAAATCCTTCGCTGTAATGCTCACGATGCGTCTTTGAAGCATGCTTCTAGGCCAACTTCATCGGTTCCCGCGACCTTTTGACCCCATAGTGTGAAGTTCCTCCTATCTATCTATCTATCTATCTAGCTCTTAGATGCATCAGAACATATCCGATACTAGCACTTCGTTGACCATTTCGTCCTTAAGCTTGTCCAAATTTTTCCATTCATACCTGCTTCCACCTGAAAACTGTAGGATTCTAATTTTTTACGCCAAGGCAAGCCAACAGTATGAGATGGGCCAACATCGTTAGTATCGACGTTTTGATTTTTATTCTAGTCTACTCCAAGCTTCACAGTTTTTCAAGGTCTATGGGAGGAAATTCCTCGTTTGTCCATACCATCCACCAGTGGTATTCGTGAAATGCTCTTTCTGAAAGCACGTGGCTGATCCAGATCCTACTACTATGTCGACAATCCTTGGAGGACTTGATGTGTGCCAAGTTTTACATAAAAGCCAGAAAGATGCAGTGAGACTGTGCCTCTAGTGAGGAGAGTTATCGATGAATACTGAGTTATATTGATATACCATAGCTAAGCCTGTAAGCGACCCAGGTCAGCGATCTATATAGACCCTGAACTTTCACCTTTGTCGAGCTGTATAAATCTGAGGGAAGAGTGGAGACGAAATCGGAAAGATCAGTTTGCTACCTCAATTCAAGTCAGGGATGAGGAGCGGGCCCTCTTCATCTGAGATTTGAGGTATCGATATTGGACGATCCAAAGATGCCGCCAACGACTCCAGCGCCTCACAGTACAAGCTCGCTATTTTATCGATAGTGCGCGCTTGGTACAATCTCTTGCTGTACCGGAAGTGTAGTTCCAATGTCTTTCCACTCTCGGTTTCTGCATTATTTTCTGATGCAAGGTGTCCGGGAAGACAAAGGAGCCACAAGTCCGTCTTGTCGTGTTGTTGTTCTTCATATATAGATTGCACCTCGAGCCTTTCATGTACGTCACCATGCTGCCAGACCTCAGTTCTAAAGCTCGTTGCTTCGACGTTGATAAAATTGACAATACTCGAGAATCGCACTTGCGGTCCCCATTCCGTGCAGTTCCGAAATATGTGCTTGAAGCCGAGTGATTCATACGGGATGGCCGATATTGAATCTGCTTGCACTTGCTTCACAAGCTCCAAACCAGTCAACTCCGAAAACATGCGAACTCGGACTGGAGTAAAGTTTACACAAGGACCGACGACTGTCTCAATGCCTGGTATATCGCCTTGGCGGCCGGCAATGAAGTCGCCGAAGACGACATCATTTGATTGGGACAGCGTAGAGATGGTAAGGGCCCAGGCTGCTTTCACAAGAGCGGAAGTGTTGACCTCAAAAGTTTGCAGATTTGGCTCGGCTACCGATCTCACGATCTCGCCATCTAGAGTATTGTCGAACGGTAGCCCGGCTTTTTTCCGATTCACAAGTGTTGGTATACTGCTGCCCTTCAGGTAGCCTTGCCAATATAATTCTGCGTTATGGATAGCATCATGCTCTTGTATTCGGCTGACGTATTCATGGAATGGCAATGTATGTGGTAACGGCCGAGAAAAGTACAGAAGTCGAAGATGCTCTCCAAAAATTGCAGCGCAAAAGCCGTCATACTGAGCATGCGAGAGCCTCATAATGAGCCTGCATCGAATAGGAGATACCTTGATAAGGTTGAAGCGGACGATGGGCCTGCCCAGAGGCGAAATTCGGTCTTTCGCATATATCCGACGTGACATATCCTCCAGCTCATCAAGTGCTGCTTGATGGACTTCGAATGTAAGCTTTTGTTCAGGTGGGATATCTAAGTGAATTTGATCGCCTTCCAGTACGAAAACAGCGCGCAGGATCGGATGTGCCTGAACGAGCCTCTTGCAGCTTTCTTCAAGGATTTCAAGATCAACTCTGCCAGAGAAGTCATAGGCGAGATGGTCGATCCATCCTCCACTCAGCGCACCCTCCAAGACGGCCCATTCCTGAAAGTCAGTCGCCTTCAAATGTACCGTGCCATTTGACAGAGATGATACACAATCAGCACTAGGTGCAAGCACTCCTGGGTTCACTTGCGATATGTTTGCGAGTTCGGCAATATTTTGTAGAACTGGATGCCTTAGAACATTCACCGTTGTCAATTCAAGCTTCCTCAGTCTCGCGGCAGAGACAAGCCTTATGGCTGCGAGTGAATCACCACCTAGAGCAAGAAAGCTGTCTCTTCTCCCAATACTTTCCACCTCGCGATGAAGAATGTTTGCCCAAAGCTCAGCTATAATCCGCTCCTTCTCAGTGGCGGGACGTTCTTGATGCTCATCTCTAGTACCTAGTGAAGTTGCAAGCAGGTATTCGGAGCCTAACTTGGTTGCATCTTCCCGGAGGCTTTTACGATCAGTCTTCCCTGAAGAATTGTATGGCAGCTGCTCTACGGTGAGGAATGCTTTAGGGATCATGTGCGAAGGCAGCGCTTTTTCAAGTTCTTTTCGAGCACCCGAGACCACACTCAAATCATCATGAGTGGTACCGGAACGGCCGCTTGGGATGTCCTCTTGCTCGAGTCGACAGAATGCTACCAAAATCGGCCGATCAGGAGCGTCGAATGGTTTCACTAGCTCCACAACGGCATCTGACCCAGGTGGCAGTAAGTTTCGGAGGTTGTATTCGATATCCTGAAGTTCAATACGTTGACCATGGATCTAATGATGAGAATCAGAGCAATAACAACTTGACATCAGATTGATCCACTTACCTTGACTTGGGTGTCCGCACGTCCTAAAATTGTCATACTGCCATCCCTCTCGTATCTGCCCAGATCACCCATGCGCAGATACCTGCACCCTGTAGCGGCCGCTCGGCTTCGAGCCCAGGTTGGTGGTTGAATAAAAGTCTTTGAAGTTTTTACTGGATCATTGAGATATCCAGCGGCCAGCTCATGACTTTCAAAGATAATCTCACCAGCCGCGCCAATGGGAACAAGTTTATCCACGTCTTGGGGATCGACGAGCCACGAAAGCCCACCGATAGGCAGCACGCCTTTGCCTTGCAGATGTGCGTCGCTTCTCGACTCTTTGATCATAAAACCACCTTCGCTTGCTAAGACGAATATATTAGTATCAAGGACTTGCTCTAATTCTTGCAGTACCCACCTCCATAGAGATGTATGAAGTGAACATGGCCAGCCCAAATGCCTTCTAGGTCACGATCAATGGGTTCACCGCCAACGACGAGGTTTTTCAATGATGGGATGTCTTTGGGATTAAGGGTTCGAATCAGGGAAGGTGTCATGTATGATCGAGTCGCCCCTGAGCGGGCGATGAATCCAGCAAGGTCTGATGTGCGCTCCGTCTCGGACGCCACACATAGAGTTGTGCCGTGAAGCATTGTACGGAAATTCTCCCTATCACAATTAGCAGGTGGGATGATGGTGAAACGGAGTCAGCTTACCCGACACCGGCAATGTACGCATAAGATGCAAACTGCAATATCCTTGCGTCTCCACCGTATTCAACATTCCAAATATAAGAGAGGTGTTCTGATGTCAAGCGGTTATGGGTATGCATAACGCCTTTAGGCTTGCCACTACTACCACTTGTGAACGCGACAAAGGCCAGATCATCAGGCTTCACGCCGCCCATATGCCACGCTTCAGCTCGACTGCTAGGGCAGTCTTCAGGCTCAGGAAATCGTGGAAGGCTTTCTATACCAGAGACTAGATGAATACCAGCATTTTCAAATCTCGATACGTGAGCGGCGTCGCTAATTATAATCTTGGCATCGAGCTCTTCAATGATTGCAAACAGGCGAGCATCTGGATGTGTTGGGTCCATAGCAGTGAGTGCACCACCAGCTTTCCATATGGCGGTCATCGCGACAGTGACCCATCTACTCTTGTTCATACAGATAGGCACAACCATATTCGGCTTGAGACCCAGCTTCACGAGCCTTAAGGCTAGAACAGTGCTGAAGTCGTCGAGTTCGCCATAAGTAAAGCATCCATTAGAGGTGTAGACTACTGTCTTGTCGACGTTGTCGTGGAAGGTCTTCTCGAAATGTTCGTTCAACGTCTGGTTGGCTGCGGGTGGTAAGTTTGCATTCCACTCATTAATGAGCTTTCTATCACGGGAGCTGATCAGATCCAGTCCATCCAACCGACGATTGGCGTTCGTAGCGATTGTCGACAGAATGCTTTCGAACGTGGCAATCACATTTTGCGCGGACCACTCATCCAGTAGATCTGTACTATAATCCAGAGTGACTCTAGCTTTGTCATAAGAAGTGGCCTCTGGGAGATCGCTGTCAATCCTGAAGACTAATTTGGAGCCGAAAATGTTTTCTATCGATCCCTCGTCAGGACTGCTGTCCGTGAGGCACAGAGTTGTATTGAAGGGCTTGAAGCCTATCTCAAACTCAGCTTCACGGATCATCGTCCCAATCGACTTGCGTTCTAATGCACCTAATGGAACGTGAACCAGCCTTTGGATGTTGTCGATCAGAGGAAGTAGGCCATCCAAAGATGCTTTTAGAAGTTGGGCCTCTGATGTTGCTGATACTCCCCTTGTACCTGATCTTGAGTTGATCAAAAGACCAAACGATACACTGTCGGAACGAAGATAAGCCTTGAGCAGCAGTGCAAATCCTAACTTGTACAGCTCATGTGCATCTGACAATTGAGAAGTTGCGTCTTCCGTCAACTTGCTGGGCAATGATATCCATGATGAATATGTCCCAATTGATGGTGAAGCAACATGATCGTAGACTAGGCTAGGAAGGTGACAAGGGTCGATGCTTGCAAGCACGCTCACAACGTTCTTATTCGAAGACATTGTACCAGCTTACAATGATGCTCCAAGGTACGATATCCCTAGCAATTGAAAGTCTGGTGTCGTGTTGAATGGCCAATCAGAGATATAGAAGTTGACTAAGCAGGACTGACCCCTCGAGCCTCTATGCTTGAGCTCAAGTAGATGATGCCTCAGGTAAGAAGATATACGACAGCACTGTTCGTAGATGGTCAAGTGCCGTACACAAAGGTTGTTAGAAGTCCACCAATCCAAACGTCGCCCGCTCTTCGAGTGAGACCACCTGACTCTAATTAATGGCCACTTTCTGACGGCCTCCACCCTCAAGCGAATCATTCATCAACAGCAAAAATTGGACCAACGTCTGTCGCTAAGGCTTAAACCACTCATAGTTGCATTGTTGGAGCCGAATATCACCCACAAACGTCAGCCCAACTAGAGGTGGCCTAACTTAGGGTTAGGCGAGTGCAGGGTAGCTTGGAAGATTTCAGAGGTCGGCTCCGTACATCACTGTGGGGGTATACATATGTACGCTAGTGTCTAGCTGCTTCTGACGGAGCGAAGTTGCAGCCTTTACCAAGTCCCCTTTGATCGACAGCAATGCCTTTCAAAAGCAAGCTTATGTGGCAGTTCGCAACGGACCGTCACTCGTCCCTTCGGATGCTGTCTACCTAGGTGTTCTCCACCCGGAAGCCATGAAGTGAAGCTTCCAGGCCCGGTCTTGGCGGTTGTGGCCCACACCCTCTCAAGGCCCTATGTGGTAGTATATGTGTGCAACGTAACATTCTCCACGGGCACCTACGTCAGGCTATGAATGTTGGCGTTCAATAGTTAGGTGGATTTGAAATACTTTGTTTGCGTTTACGTGTCTGGTCGAATTGGAACGTTACAGTTGCCCCTAACTTGGGCGAGTCATTGTCATGATTCTCTGTCTATTGGTTGCACACATTGGGTCGTCCACATAGAGTCGCAAACAAGCACTGCGGTGAAAGGCTACTGACAGTACATGGTAAGAGATCGAACCCGCTCAAGCTTCTAGGCGACATCACACGTACTTCAGTACCCTTCCAAAATTGCGGCGACTATATTATGTCAGAAAGTACATTCTGACTAATCCACTCAGCCAGAGCGATCAAATGCTCCTGCTTAATGACAACTTGATTGATCAATCCGGACTTCTTGTTGTTGCGCTATTCGGTTCGATGACCATACCGATTAGGTGGATCGAGGCCTTACGGAATCACACACTGCAAGAAATATCCGCCAATCAAGAGTGTGCCCTAAGACGTCGACATCTGAGGGAATTGTATCATGTAACTTTGCGCAAGGCTGAGATCTTGAATGCGAGAGCGCCACGCAAGTCGCACCACCACCACTCTCCTCGTATATGCACAGATGATATTGTAGAGGCCGATCAAGCATCCAACGATCTGTGCGAGGGCGTTGGAATCTGGCCCAACTTTATGTGGGACTGTGATTACATGGCGGTGAGACGCTTTGTAAGACTGAAGATGTACGGTGTACAGATGAACAACGAATTTGATACTACTGCATGATCACTATGCAAGTGTAGTTCTTCAGGTTTGGAGAGTAATTGTAGCGGATTCATTGGTCAACGTCCGCCACCAGGACAAAGAAACACCGACACATATGCGTAGGCTTCGAGTGACCGAGGTAAGTAAACAAGGTAGCGGCTGGATCTGATTCAGGGAAGATCAACCTAGAGTCAGGGATACACAGGAAGATGCCTAGCCCGGAACCTAACGGTCTAGCCATTGGGTGCCATGATCGAGAAGGTGCTTTGACGCCGGTACTCAGTCTATTGAAAGGTTTACATGATTTGCAAGGGTGGGTAGAGTCTGGGGCGGCAGCTGCTGTGACAGTTGTAGTGTGTGAATAGGCGAAGGTCTGGACTTTGATAGTCGCCAGCAAGAGCCTGTGTTTTGCAAAGCGATCGCCATTGTAACACCACAGCGTAACGAGGTACCAAACAGCAGATCGATTTTGGTTGGCTTGCAGTGATGAAGATAGTGCGAGACATGCTGTAGAGTAGGTAGAACATGACCATTGTTCTTGTCTGAGGTCTTTCCTATATGATTGGGAAAAAGGCCTTGTTTGTGTCTGGATAATGAGTAATAGTTGGCTCTTCTGGAGACAAAGCAGGGGCAAGTGAAGTGAGTATAGAGCTTGCGAGATCACTTTGTTTCATTCCCCACGAATTGAGACTAGGATTCTGGAGCATATGTTCGTAGTACTGTATATATACCCTGAGCCTCGACGTATCTAATGATTACTTGAACCGCGTTTGAGTAGTTTCAGTGGCTTGAGAGAAGATCATTCGTCAAGTTAAACTTCGATCCATGGAACAAAGTCCATATGAAATCACAAATTCGTACATGAGAGCGACTACATCTTTGCGAGATCTACATTACTTAGGTAGAATTGATGTCAGGCCTTATCGGGTATACTGTAAAATATTGGACTGTTCATATTTGCAGGATAGTTTTTGCTCCATGTTTGTGACGGGTCTCAAATTCAAATTGTGATCAGAAAATAATCTCACCTGCGCTACAAACCACATGTCATCTCACCAACACCAGTTCGCGTTATCTTGAAATCATAGACGGGTATCTTCTAACCTTCCAAAAACCTCAGGGAGCGGGTAGTATGAAGGTGACGGCGTTGATGGCGCTGCGGGCAGACCAAGCTGCTCATCTGTCCATAATTGTGTCTGAGCGGCTTCTTTGGCGTCCCAGATGCCAGCACGTACCCAATCAGATGCTTTGCGAAGACCGAGGCGGGCCCATATCTCCACTAGAGCCCCGACGAGAACATCTTGCTGCGCAGGGTTATGGAAGCCGGTTGGAGAAATACGAAAGCGCTCCATGCTAACGGCAACCGTAGGGCTATTGATGGATTGTACGTAGATGTTGTACTCGTCGAATAGTATGTCAGTGACGCGACGGGTGAGTTCTGCATCGCCGATCATAACGGGCACAAGATGTGAGCGGTTTGGCAGGACTGGCAAGTCGAAGTGGGCCATCTTCCTCTTCACGGCGGCAACGTTTCGCTGTAGTTCTACTCGGCTCCCAATATTCTGCATCTGGTATTGAATTGCTGCATTTGCACCGGCCATGATAGCCGGTGACTGAGTGGTCGTGAAAATGAAGCCCCTGGCAACAGAGCGAATCATGTCTACTAGACCTTTGGTGCCAGCGATATAGCCACCCATAGTACCAAAGCCTTTACTGACTGACCCAGAAATGACATCGACACGATCCATGGTGGTATTGCCTTTAAATTGACCGGACTGGTGGGCGGCGAAGTTGAGATGTTCTGCTACTCCGGCTCCATGAGGTCCGTACAGGCCGACTGCATGTGCTTCGTCCATGAAAGTCATGGCACCATACTTCTCGGCAAGGTCGCAGATGGCAGCGATAGGGGCAATAGTGCCTGCGTTATGGTGATGAGCAATGACTGAATTGGACCCATATTGTGACGAGTTCACTTACCACACATCGAATAAACGGACTCGAACGCAATGATCTTAGGCACATCCTTCGGATAGGACGCAAGTAAAGCCTCAAGACTAGCCAGATCATTGTGCTTCCAGACGTGTCGCTTGGCTTTGGAGTGCCGGATGCCCTCGATCATTGATGCGTGATTCAGCTCGTCCGAGAAGATCACACAGCCTGGAAGCTGTGAACCAAGTGTAGATAGAGCAGCCTCGTTTGCAGCAAAACCCGAGCTAAAATACAGTGCTGCTGGCTTCTGATGGAGCTGTGCGATGCTGGCTTCTAGATCTTCAACAAGAGGACTATGTCCGGCAATGTTTCGTGAGCCACCAGAGTTGGCACCGTAAGTTTGCAATGCACTCTGCATAGCTTTGATCACAGTGTCGTTGCTGCCCATGGCCAACTGTACACGCAATGTCAGAGTAACTCATCACATCAGTCAATCCACAACCATACATAGTCATTCGAGCACCACACATTGACCTTCTTCCCAGTTCTGGAGCATTCTCCATAAGGGAACTCATCTTGTAGGCGAGTGATGCTACGGAAGTAGCGGTATGATTTGTCCTGTTTCTTCTTATCGATTATGGATTGGTATAGATCCTCGTAAGGGAACGCCCTTGAACCTGCAAAGGCGCGTGTGAGGACCTCGTCGGAGGCAACAGTTCCTGGATTTTTGTTAGAAGATCATCCAGTGTAATACCAAAATCGCAATGGTACCATAGCAGCATCTCAGTGTTGTCGGAGGGATATGCGCATGGCGTGCTAGTTGGGCACGTAGAGCCAGCGAGGGCATATTAGCAAGGTCAATGTACTAGTGGAAGATAAGAATGAAGAGCACTTCTTCGGTCCTCAGAACTAGACTGCTAGAGGGAGAAATAGCCCTTTGCGATATCGTATCAGATCATAAACGAAGTGGTCAGTTATCGACAGACATGTCCCCTTCTCGCCGAGCCTTTTGTCTTGAAACTCGCCGATGAAGACGTGAGGGAGGCATGTGCAAAGCTACTACGCATGCAGGGTGGCAAAGGCATCGAGGCTTTCTCGAGTCGAATCCTACATTCTCCACTGTCTCCAATGTACTGGTCTTGAACAATACCGCCAGTCAAAGGGTATAGCCCGCAGCATGACCAGGTTTATTGATCGAATACTCTGGGATGGGAGGCGCTACCACCTCAGAACACGCGTAGGGTTACAGCAGGAGCACGGCCTAGCCATATCGAAGCGACGAGCGTATAGACTTGGTTTGCTAAGATCTGATGAGCAGTCTGTGTTTCGCCGAGTCTAGCCTCAAATAAGTATCTGGTAGGATCTATACAGCAGTGGGCACGCTAAAAAGGTCCCGGTGATGATACAGCACAATCCTTTGATCTAGTCGAGGGCGTCTCGTTATACCAGTGCAGGATGCCAACACTCGACACCGCAGGCCCACATTCCACCGCCAACTAAGGCCGACCTAACTCCTAGTCTAATTCAACGTAGTGCAGGCCGGCGCTGACGCCCACTGCAGGGGGCTGAATAATGATTGTGGCGAAGTGTTACCTCACATGACTGCCTCCGTAGGAAGAGGAGGGAGGAGGTGGGAAAGACCAAGTCCTATAACTTGACTTGAGATGATGTCGGTTTTGCAAGCCAAGCCAGCTGCCGGACCAGCAGCGGGGCACGCCATCTGCCGGTGGAAGGCGCGTGAAGCGGAGTGATCCTCCTTATGGTCTAAGCGTACAATGGCCAGGATGAGAGTACGCAGGGAGGTACGGGCCACAACTGCCTGAGGCCCGTACGGACCGTGCGCCTTCCCCAGACCCGTGCACCAAGCTTTTGGATTTTGGTGGAGCTGAACCCTCGTGCCGTAGCGAGAGTGGACTAATGCTCAAGTAGACCGCTTGTGAGACACCAGGAAGAGCATTACAAAGCACACCAAGGGTTTCTAACGACGGTTTCGGCCAGGAGAGCATCTTTCTTCTTCGTGATTGCCACCTCGGAGCCAAGCTTCCTCCTTGAAGCGATTAGGCGTCTTGACCCTGTGTCCTAGGGCTTCACGCAGGACCCACCGTCTAGGAGGTTTTAGGATCTCTATGCGAGCCTCTACACATGCTAGGGCTGGCACGATGCAGGCGGCGTCGCGAAGGAACGTGTGCATGTCTGCCGGGAACGAGATGCAGGGCGTCTTAAACACGCGCACATGCAGTTCAGTTCATCACGATCGCTTAAATTCAGCGACTCTACAGTAAGTGTGCAGCGTAGGATCAGCCTTAATCAGCATCCCTGTCGATTTACTTATTCAGCTTTTGTCGGAAATATCCCCATCACATGCTGTCTTTCTGTTGTATTCGTTTCCTGATATGCTACAAAGCGAAAATTTCTCCCGGCAATCTGCTAGGTTTGCGACTGGTCGTGGAGATGAGCGAGCTTTGGACATTTCCCCCAATCTGGTAGGAACCGCACTACGGAGCACAGAGTTCAAAGCTTGCTGGCGCTGGTTGGTATTGAGACAACAGGCAGCAACATTGTGCTGTGGAGGTAGTGCGAGAGCCTTCCAACATACAATGCAATGAAGAAGGCGCTGATGTATTGGGTGAGTAACACCTAACGTCATTTCAAAGTGTGATGGAAGGAGAACGATCGTCTTGAACTAAAGAATGAAGGTCATGATTTTTGGTATGCATTTCTCGTGATGTCAACCCCCTCACAGCAGCCTGCCTGGGGTATCAGGTGTTGAATACCACTGCGGGCAGGCAAGACTTCCGGCCACATGCACAACCGAAGACACCATGGCAGTCGATGTCCTCGCAAGCTTTTAGGTCTGAGAGGAAGGCGCTTTCCACCTCGCTTTCCTGACGCCATACTTCCCTCCCTTCTCCCAAACAATTCGATATGAAACCCGTGGCCAACTAGATTAAGCCTAGCTCAACCAATCCAGGAACTCTGGAGTGAAATAGCTTAGGATGGCATCAGCGCCAGATCGGACAATGATCTCGGTCGTCTCGAAAGCGCCAGCCTTCAAGTCAAAGACACCGGCATTAGCAGCGGCGTGGACCATGGCAAACTCGCCAGAAACCTGCATAGCGGTCACTGGAACGTTGCACAGCTCCTTAGTATCGCTGATAATGTCTGGGTAAGCTGGCTTGATCATGATCATGTCAGCACCCTCGTGGACGTCGCGAATGATGGCCTTGCGGGCGAGTCCGCGTGCAGGTGGTGGCAGCAGGTACCGCTTGCGGTCCCCAAATGCTGGTGTAGAATCGGCAGCTTCACGGAAGGGCCCGTAGAGGCAGCTGGCGTACTTGGCCGAGTATGACATGACTGCAACCTTGCTCTCAAGGCGGGCTCCAATGAGCTTCAGCTTGATGGCACGGATGCGGCCATCGCTCATATCTGATGGTGCGACACAATGCACGCCAGCACGAGCGAACGACAGGGCCACGTCTGATACCCGTGCAACAGATGCCTCATTGTCAACAGTGCCATCCTCGAAAAGCACGGCACAATGGCCATGGTCGGTGTACTCGCAAAGACTAACATCTGCGATCACGTACAGATCCGGGAAAGCCTCGCGAAGTCGGGGGATGGCAGGCATGATAGGGCCTAGCTGGCTATCTGCAGCAGTGCCGTTGGCATCCTTTAATTCAGCTCCCGGTGGCGAGCCAAACAGAATAACCGAGTGAAGCCCCTTGGCGACAAGTTTCTCGAGAAATGGCAGCAGCTTGTTGATGCCTCGTCTATACTGGTTTGGAAGGCTTGTGATGGGCTCCTCCAAGTCTGGATTGGCTGAGAGGAAGACAGGATAGATGAACATTGACTGCAGGTCGTCTTAGCGATTCTGCTTCTAGAGTGAAAACAGAATAAGACTGGTTACCTTGTGCAATTGTCTCTCAGCCTGCCACATGGCAGACACAGCATGGTTGTAGCCACTCTTCAACTGGCTGGTAATGCTAGCAGTGCCGTCCCTGGGCCACTCGACATTACCATTGCCGTTGGCGGCCGGCTGGTTCAAAGGCTGAAAACTTGTGATGGTCATGATATCAATCTCGATTGCAATTTGCGCTGGCGATTCGAGCTGGACACTGGACATCGAGACATTTTGTAGTGTAACTCACCAGCACAGGAGCACGGGCCTTGGTGTCTCCCTGGTGTTGATAAGCTCGGCTACTATGGGTACACCCTTGGACTAGGTCTCAGGGTTCGAAAACGCAAAGACCAGATCACGCAGACCTGAATTGTTAGCGATACTCGTGCAGTCCACAGGGAAGACCAGAGTTTGGGGTGGTGTCCGGTGAACATCTGTATAGCCCAGACTACGGGTGTGCAATTAGTAGGGTAGTACCCTGTTTAGGTTAGTGGGTGGATCACTAACGAGCGCACGTTAAAACGCTAAATGGCGTACAACAGTGGTCCACACGTGCCGCTGGCTACTCCTCTAACGTAGCACTAAAAGAGACTCCATAGAGCGTTGCAGCAAGCTTACTATTTGAACACAGGACATCCTTCACCGTTCCTCGCAATCCTACGGCCCCACCCTCCATAAAAGGAAGGTTCCAACACGGCGATTGTAGCGAAAGTGCTTCTTGTGTACGCGTTGGCGACACCTCATCTTGTAGTCTTCGGTTATGGCTGCACGTAGCTTACACGACGGTGCAGTAAACAGCAGGTTCATCATGTTGGTGGAATTCAGCCCCGTAATTGTTTCAAATCCTAATTTGTGCAAAGTACGACACCTCAGGCGGCAACATCAAGCGATAGCAGTTCCTAACAACTGTCTCCTCGCTGGTCGTAAGCAAGGACCTGGTAGGCACACTGTCGGAATCACCTGAGCATCATGCCTTCCGCCCTGGAGTTCAGCACTGAAGTCATCATCGTTGGGGCCGGTCTTTCTGGATTGCAAGCTGCTCACTCCCTTACAGACGCTGGAATCACATCAGTAGTGCTCGAGGCTCGCGCTCGTGTGGGTGGGAAGACTTTGAGCATCCGTAATGGAGATGGTGTTGGAATTGCAGACTTGGGTGCAGAATGGCTGAACGACACCACCCAGCCACGGGTGTACAAGCTTGCTGAGAAGTTGGGACTTGAGTTCAATGAGGTCAAGGTCCAGGGTGAGTCAGTATTGCAAGGTTTCGAGAATGAGTTGTTCAGGCACGAATATGGCCAGCAAGCTCCAGTAAGGTCCCACTCCTCCGAGTGCGAGGTGTCACACTGACTTGCATTGTACAGCTTCCCAATGGTGAAGGTGACTTGGTCAACCTTATGAAAGAATTGTTCGAAGCCGAGTACATTGGAATGGATCTCGAGAAGTTCGACGAGTGCCAACACGATGACGTTACGCTCGACGAGTTCGTCCGTAGCCGTGGCGGTGGTTCAGGAACGTTGGCTACCGTTGCTGTATGGACTCGAGTCATGTTAGGGTGCGAGCCTAGTGAGTTGAGTGCGTCATACTTCTTCGTTTACTGTAAAAGTCAAGGTGGCCTTATGAAGATGAGGTCTTCCAAGTTGCAAGGCAGATACGTCACCGTCAAGACAGGTGAGTCGGTGGCACAGCCTGCAGAGTATCCCCTCAACTAACATCCAGTCGAGGTACACAATCAATTGCTGAAGGACTTCTACGGTTGCTGCCATCCGGGAGCGTGAAGCTCAGTACTGCAGTCAAATCTATTGTGCAACGAGATGATAGCGTTGAGGTACTGAGCATGGATGGACACGTGTTTCGAGGGAAAAAGGTCATCTTGGCAATTTCCACCCCCTTGTACCTCAAGATCAACTTCGAACCACCGTTACCAGCCGGAAAAGCATTTCTCGTAAGCTCGACAAGGTTGGGCTATTATACCAAAACCCTTGCAACGTACAGCAAACCATGGTGGAGAGATAATGGCCTCAGTGGAGCTTCTCAGTCATTCCTCGGTCCAGCCGCCGCAACTCGCGACACGAGCGATGATGCCGTTTCCAAGTATCGCATCACAAGCTTCATCGCAGGGAGTCCGGGAGAGCAATGGTCGCAGCTTGATGCTAATCAGAGGAAGGCAGCAGCACTAGGCCAGCTGGCCGACATGTTTGGCAGTGATGAGGCCAATCACCCGACTGAGTACATAGAGCATCAGTGGTCAGCTGAAGAGTGGAGCATGGGTTGCCCATGCCCATATACCCCACCTGGGGTGCTGAGGAAAGCTGGCAATCATCTCACAGAGCCTTATAGACATATTCACTTTGTTGGCACAGAGACCGCTCCGGATTGGAAGGGTTATATGGAGGGCGCTTTGGCTTCAGGTAGTCGGGGAGCAGAAGAGATCGTGAAGCTCTTGCGGGAGCCTGTTGCGTAGCGCAGTAGGACGCCACCCGTCCATTGAGCATTGAATCACAACGAACAAACCGCGTGCATCCATGCTCAGTCGTCTTTGCACCTCACCCTTACTGAATGCCATGAGAGTACCATGCTGGTGAGATAATACTCGCCGACAGCGGTCTGGGTGTCTTGGGCTGCAGGAACTCGGAGAAGCCCCTCTTGTGGTGGGGAACTTGCGTGACTGTTTCTTATCGATTAGACATGTCCCGCTCTCAACCCCCACCTCCAATGAGTACCGGATCCCGCAAATGTATTTAAAACTGAAGCGTAGTCCAACGCTGAAGTGATCAGTCTCTGCGTATTTCACATTCATTCAGACGCGATCATGGCGGACACCATTTCTTCTCAAGCGCCGGTGCGAATTGGCACCCGGAAATCGAACTTGGCGGTTGTGCAGGCGGAGGGTATCCGGGATGGGCTGAAAAAGATCGCGCCACAACGCTCCTACGAAATTGAAGCACTCCGCACTTTAGGTGACAAAGATCAATCGACAGCTCTCTACAACTTTGGGGCCAAGAGCTTGTGGACCACCGAGTTGGAGGAGCTGCTCACGACTGGCAAGCTCGATGTCATAGTACATTGTCTCAAAGGTGAATCTAAACCCCTCCGCTTTGATCTCAGAGGCGACCTCGTAACCATGTATCAGATATGCCAACCAGGCTTCCCGACACCTGTGATCTGGCAGCCATTCCTCTCCGCGATGACCCTCGTGATGCTTTGATAGTCAAGGCCGGCCTGCCCTACACCAGCTTACAAACGCTACCTGAGGGTGCTGTCGTCGGCACTTCATCGGTACGACGATCTGCGCAGCTTCGCCTTCGGTATCCCCACTTGAAATTCGCCAACCTACGAGGAAATGTAGAGACACGTCTAGCGAAGGTCGACAACCCTGAAAGTGATTATACATGCATGGTCATGTCTGCTTGTGGTCTTGAACGCATTGGACTTGCATATCGGATCAACCAGTACCTCGGCTCCAAGGATGGTGGCATCTACCATGCTGTTGGCCAAGGCGCACTTGGCCTGGAGATTCGAAAAGGCGATGACAAGATCCTCGAATTGCTGAACCAGCTGGTTGACAAGAAATCCACTCTCGCATGTCTTGCAGAACGCGGTCTGATGCGTGCTCTTGAAGGGGGGTGCAGCGTGCCAATTGGCGTTGAGACGGAGTGGGTTGGAGAGCCAGAGGATCTACTCTTGAGGATCAAAGCCATAGTGGTCAGTCTTGACAGCACCAAGAGTGTTGAAGATACACTCGACGCGACGGTGAAGAATGAAGCGGAAGCGACAGCGGTGGGAGAGGAATTGGCTGCAAAGTTAGTGAAAGCGGGCGCGAGTGAAATACTAGCAGAGATTAACGCACATCGGCCAGCCAAAGACTGAGCCCGTTACAGACGTGCTGGCGACATGATGAGTGTCTTCAGATGGTGAGCGTTGGTGGGCATATATCCTGCTAGAGGCTCAAAGTTGCGGGCAGCACCACTGTTGAGGATACGATAATGCCTCTATACCAACACCCTAGTTAAAAACCCAGCCTGGATGAGGAACAGAAAAGAAGCCTTTTAAGTGCTTAGCCATTTACACAATCCGCAAAAATCTTCCTCATGGCAAATTTCCAACTGATCTGATATCTAGATGCGCAGGCAGAACGATCGCGGCCTTGCTGCCAGGAATTGACTTCCATTCTATGTGTCCTTTAAACGCAGCCAGGACGGAAAAGCTGCGCGTTGTAATACAAGCTGACGCGGATGTGCACGGACTTTCGCAGGGATCTCGAGATGTGCCGCTCTTCTTTCGTGTCATTAGATGTACTGACGACTATAGCGATACCTTTCTTCATCAAATGTTGATTTTGTTCATTCACAGCACAAGTGATATTACGGCTTTGAGCGAATACCGTACGATGCTACAAATGACTCTCTTAGCACTATGTCGGCCATCTCCACCCATGCGGCCCAATTATACGATTGAATACTGAATTTCCCGCCTGAAGGTCTCAGCAAGTTGCAACACATGTGTGCGGCTTACCCGCGAGAAGACATTGAAGTGCGCCACCCAAGAATTAATGCCAGTAGTCGGGTCCGGCACACGGTCTCCCTTGTTCAGGAAACAATGACTCCATGAGACTTGATCTGCGAGGTCGGGCCGCCTGTCGAACAGCTCAGTGCACACATTCCCAGAGTCATATACCCCGCCCTTCTCGACAGGGATGAATACCATCTCGCACCAGTATTGGTGTCCCTGCGCAAATGGGTATGAAAGCTGTCTAGCGCGCGCCCTATCGTCAATCCCAAAAAGTAAACCAAGGCCCCAGTAATCGATTCCGTATGTATGCTTGATCGCGTCTGAAGCCTGGATCCCGGGTGGTCGCGGGTTGACTTCGATCAACCAGGCAGATGGTGGTCCTTTCGCAGGAGTTGATCGTTCAACTATGTCCAGAATCTTACCGCTCACTGCATACTGCATGCTTGAGTTGTTCACTCGCGCTTCAAGATGGTAGATTCCGTCCTTGAATCCCAATCTTAGTAAACTTCGATGCAACGAGTCTCGAAGAAGATCAAGCTCAGCTCTGGGGAGTTCTGAAGGAAGGATGTTACCAAGCTCGATGAAAGAGTTGACATCATCTCCGCTACCATTCACATCTGCGCCCTTGGGGAACTCGTCTGATGCTTCAAAGAACAGTAATTCTCCGTCGCAAAGAATGAAGTTGGCATCGACTTCGGGTCCGTCGCAATACTTCTCGATGGCGAAGTCTTTGCCGTGCCGCTCTATATCGATGGAGTTCACTCCATTCTCGAGCTGTTGAAGTTCCTCTACTCGGAAGACGCCTTCTGAGAGATATCCAGTACAGGGTTTTATGATCAGCGGAAATTCAAGGTGGTGCTCTTGAACAATTCGTACAGCTTGCTCAGCGCTGGAAGCCTGAAATGCTTCTTGCCCCTCGAACAGTCGCAGTTTGAATTTGTCAGTCGCAAGTGCGAAGGCGGATGGAGCAACTGTCGGCATTCCTAGCTCCAAGGCTGCAGCAGCGACTGGCTCTTTGTAGTGGTCGCAGAATGTCACAAGACCATCAATTTGACCATCGTATGACCGAATTGCTTTTACAACTCTAGCTGTGAAAACGGAATCCGATTGTAGCGTGCATTCTATGGGCAGGAAGGCTTTCCGCCAGTGAGACCAGCTAGGACCATCTAGCCAATGTCCAGGGTTGTCAAGCACAACCATGTCGATTCCTAGAGCTTGTGCAGCCATGAAGACTGTTTCTCCATTGCCTCCAGGGGGAGGTCGACGGCCACCTTCCACAAGAGCCAGAACTCGACGTTTAGGTTGTTCAGTGGTAAGCCAGGGGAATGAAAGTCGATTAGTCAATTCGAGATCGAGACTCTTCAGCTGTACGTCGAGTGTGTTAGTGCTGGTTGGAGTGACCTTTTTCAAGAGCATACCCCCAATGGATGCTGCGAAAACCTTTGGTATCTCCAGCAGCTTCTCGATAGAGACAGACTTCCCTTCGAAATATTGTAGTGGTGTTGAAAAGCTCACAGCGCTAGACACTAGCGCGCAGTCCAGTAAACGTAGAGGGATGATATCGGATCGTGTGATATAGCCTTGTGATTGTGGTACTACCAGCCTGGCCACGGTCTCATGTTCAATACCAGTAGCTGAAAGGCAGTCGAGCACGAAACGAAAAGTTACATCGAGGCCAAAATCTTGCGCACTGATCTGATGCTGCCGGTCTGCAGACTCCCAAATGGATAAGAGAGTCTCTTCTACGTTTGCGGGCCATGCAAATGCTGGGGAACTGGAAACCCGCATAAAGAAGAGATCTATGGTCTGCCATGGCACCCCAGCCGGCGCATCGGGAGTTGTAGTATCATTTATATGCCATCTGCATTGGAATCGTGCTGCAATCATGTGTTATATCAGCAAAAAAAGGCTGCCACAGCACAGCCGCCCCTATAGAAATGAAAGAGAGGAAAACTCAAGTCATTCACTCACCTTCATGATTGTTCTCGCCTCTTGCAATCAGATAAACCGACATCTCAAAATCCTGTGTTGATGGGGTATACTCAGACAGCGAGATTGGATCAAGACTAACGTTGGGACTATGCGCGCAGCGAATATTTTCGAGACACAGTGGATGTTACGAACTCTTGAATCCTAACCACCCTGACACGCGTGCACTTCGTCAAATTGATATAGCAGCTGGATGCCAATATCTCAGGCCCCAAATTTGCGAACACCAGTAGTTTCGCCCTACTCAGGCGCCCTGCACAATTATCCAACCAGCCCGTTGTGGAGCTGACTTTCTGGTGGTCCTGAGTCGACCATCCATTGGAGACTGGCAAAAGTTTCACAATCCATGGCGCATGCAGCTAGTAGGGATCTACAGTGTTGTAAATTGTATCGCCTGTGCGTATAGTGTATGAATGTGCGTGTGCTCACGGCAGTTCATTGCAATCGCAGGGGTTGGCTAATGAAAGCATGGTGCTCCGAACGCCCCCCGGACGGGCCAGCCTCGGGGCGTAGAGCTGCTCCGTAACATCGGAAAGGCCCGCAAATCTACCGAGACGATGCAACCCTAAAGCCAATCTTACAGCATCCCTCGTAGCAAAAGCGATGTAAGCACCATGACAAGTAGCGAGTTGGTTTGACTTCGAGAAATTTCTGAGATGGCGTGCTGTTTGAAATAGGAAGGTAGGATTTTCAGCCAGCAAGCGTCTCGTAGACCGAGCTGATCACATGAAGCAACACTTTCGCAACGCATCAGTCTGGGCGGATTTGTGGGCCGGTTGAGGTCCGCTCTGAGGGCAAATGTATGATGCCTCTGCCGCTATCTTCCAGGAGTCGTTGTCCACTAAATACCACAAGCCTACACAAAAGGGTTATTCAAGGTTACGAAGCAGATGGAGCAGAACTCGACCAGCGGTATAAGCAGATGCGCAAGGGCCATCTAGCGTAATCTTTGCCTACCCGTCGCCCGCAATTTCACCTCCATGATTTTTAGATGCCTTAGATTCTTACTAAAGGATTTCTAGGAACGGGTAGGCCAAGTCGACTTTCTCACCTTCGTATCCCTCCCAGGTACACTGTTGTTTGATATCCAGAGCCCAGAGAGATGGCTAAACCAGACTCTTCAGTTCAGCATGGGGATAAGGATGGTGAGCACAATGAGGTACTGGATCACCAACTGAATGGTCTACCTACAAGTGGAGGAGCCAGAACGGTCCTTAGCTTCGCGACGCCACTAGATCTCTTGATCATAGTAATCAGTTGTCTTGCAGCAATTGTTGCGGGAGGCCTGAATCCATTGTTGACTGTGAGCATGCCATTCCAGACATCAATTGGCATTTCTAACTACCAAATAGGTACTATATGGTTCCCTAGTGGGATCTTTCGATGGATTCCGCAATGGCAGCGTCTCTGGGACGCAGCTCAGATCCGACATCTCGAAGTTCAGCTTGTACTTCGTGTACCTAGCGATCGGAATGTTCGTATCAGTGTATATCACAACAATAGGGTTCTACTATACCGGTGAGCGCATCACGAAGAATCTGAGGAGGACCTACCTTAAGAACATCGTGCGGCAAAACATGGCATTCTTTGACACACTAGGCGCTGGAGAACTAACCACCCGCATCACGTCCGATATCACTCTGATTCAAGAAGGCATGACGGGCAACCTTTCAGTCAGCTTGACTGCCGCAGCCACCTTTATATCTGCTTATGTCATTGCTTTTATTGAATATTGGAAGCTGGCACTCATCCTCACTTCCACAGTTGTCCTGCTGACCGTTACTGGCACTCTGGGTGTTGCTCTTCCAGTCGAGTGGACCAAGGAATCCCTAGCATGCTACGGTCGTGGCGCAACTGTCGCAGAAGAAGCAATCAGTTCTATCAGGCATGTTACGGCATTTGGTATTCAGGAAAGCATGATTCAGCGTTACGACAGCCATCTCAAAAGAGCTAAGCCACCAGGATTCAAGTCTGGTGTCATAACTGCCTTGATGATCAGCGTGGTGAACGCAGTACCATATCTCAGCTATGGACTTTCGTTTTGGGAAGGTTCCAGGTTACTTGTCAATGGAGAGATGAGTATTTCTGGTGTAACGACATCGACCCTGGCCATTGTCATTGGCGCCTGGGCTGTTGGGAGGGTAGCACCAAATGCGAAAGCTTTTGTTCACAGTATAGCAAGCGCAACCGCGATCCTCGAATCGATCGCACGAAAGTCAACTCAAGACCCGTTTTCTGACGCAGGAGAATGTCTCGAGAGTAGCAACCTTGACATCACTTTTCGCGACACCCAGTTGATATATCCATCTCGGCGAGAAGTTAAAATCCTCAATGGTCTGAACCTGGTAATTCCAGCATCTAAAACAACTGCAATTGTAGGAGCATCCGGTTGTGGTAAAAGCAGCATCATCGGGCTGCTTGAAAGATTTTACCAACCAACAGGTGGAGAGATTCGTAAGTTGTGTTGCAAATGCCTCGCACGAACGATTGCCTTTAAGCTTACCATGCTCAGTCCTTGGCGACCACGATCTCAAAACACTCAACCTCAGCTGGCTTCGCAGTCAGATATCGCTTGTGAGCCAAGAGCCAACCTTGTTCAACACCTCAATCTTCAACAACATTACCTATGGTTTGGAGGGCAAGACTGGTTCCTTTGGACCCGACGAGATGCAGACGCTTGTGGCGGAAGCTGCCAAGAAGGCCAACGCCCACGACTTCATAGCCAACTTGCCTCAAGGTTATCACACAGAAGTTGGTGAGAAAGGCACACAATTGTCAGGAGGTCAGAGGCAGCGCATTTGCATCGCTCGTGCAATTATTCGCAGTCCTCGGATACTTTTACTTGATGAAGCTACATCAGCGCTCGACGTAGGAGCTGAACGAGCTGTCCAGAAAGCCTTGTCAGCGGCTTCCAAAGGCCGGACTACTATCGTTATCGCTCACAGACTGTCTACCATTCGAGACGCAGACAACATCGTCGTGATGGCAGATGGTGATATCATCGAGCAAGGCACTCACAATGAGTTGGTTGCGAAAGATGGTGAATACGCACAACTTGTTGAGAAGCAGCGGATTTCGGAGCAAGTTGTTGAGGAAGAAGTTGCTGATGAAATAAGCGGTGTGGAGTCTGCTACTGATGGATACTCTGAAAAAGAGGGTCTCTATTTGTCTAATATTGCGGTAGACGATGCCTCGTTCGATCAGGCGATAAGAACTACAACAAATACCTCTTCTACCTCAGCCAAGCCCAAGAAAGCTTCTTTCTCATGGAGCAACCTTACTACTGCTTTAACGCTAATTACGAAGCTGAGTCAGCCTGAATATGTCCTCATCATCATCGCAACACTCTTAGCTATTATTGCTGGGTTGAGTGTTCCGGCGTAGGTCATATATCCATTCTGAGCACTTTATAGACGAAAGCTGACATTCTAATAGCCAGTCTGTCATTTTCGCCAAATTGATCGATGCCTTATCTCTAACGCCTACACAACACTTGCGTAACAGAGTGGATTTCTGGTCGTTGATGTACCTGGTGTTAGGAATTGCCATATTTGCGGTCTGGCTGGGACACGGTGTTAGCTTTGCGTACACCACAGAGAAGCTCACCCATCGTGCGCGAGAGCAGAGTTTCCGTCATATCCTCCGCCAAAACGTAGGTTATTTCGACATGGAGCAGAACTCAATCGGAGCTCTGACTTCACTGCTATCGTCTGCACCTTCCGATCTGAATGGGCTGAGTGGTCCTGTGATAGGTGCTCTCCTAACATTCGTTGCCACTATTCTGGGAGGTATCATACTCTCACTCGCCATCGGGTGGAAGCTGGCTCTAGTTTGTACTGCCACCATTCCCTTCGTCGCTGGATTTGGCTATGTTCGACTTGCAATGTTAACTTTATTTGCGGAGAAGATGAAGAAGACACATCAAGATTCTGCAGCTTATGCAAGCGAAGCCTCTTCGGCCATCAGGACGGTGGCTTCTTTCAACATGGAAGCTCATGTGCTAGCCCACTACAATACCATTCTCTCTCGCCAATCAAAGAATGCTATAAAATCCATCTTACAGGCCTCTGTACTGTACGCAGCATCTCAGTCCGTCACGTTCTTATGTGCGGCTTTGGCTTTCTGGTACGGAGGCACCTTGATCTCCAGACTGGAATACTCAGTTTTCCAGTTTTTTATTTGTTTCGCAGCACTGATCTCGGGCGCTCAAACGGCCGGTGTAATATTCTCTTATGCTCCAGGCATGAGCAGAGCTATGGGAGCTGCACAGGACCTTAAAGCACTTTTCGAACGTCATCCAGAAATCGACAACTGGGACACTACTGGAAAGAAGACCACGAAAGAGGCTTGTACAGGAAGAATAGAATTTCGTAACGTCAGCTTCAGCTACCCTTCTAGAAAGAATCGCGTCGTCGTCGACGATTTCAGTATATGCATCAAACCTGGCCAATATATCGCATTGGTTGGACCAAGTGGATGTGGAAAGAGCACACTCATTGCATTGATGGAGAGGTTCTTCGACCCTACCTCAGGTCAGATCCTGATTGACGGTCAAGATATTTCTACGTTCGATGTGAGCAACTATCGTAGCCTAATATCCCTGGTGGGCCAAGAACCCACACTTTACTCTGGAACTATCAGAGAAAACCTCGTTCTTGGTTCAGAGGATAATGTCACAGAAGAGGAGATCGTACAAGCCTGCAAAGAAGCAAACATCTACGACGTCATTACGTCATTACCGTGAGTTCTACCATAAGCACCAATTTCGATAATTCTTACTAACATAACACGTAGAAACGGATTTGCTACAGACATCGGCTCGAAGGGTGTTATGCTGAGTGGAGGTCAGAAACAGCGCATAGCAATTGCGCGTGCTCTCCTTCGAAACACCAAAATCCTTCTTCTAGACGAGGCGACTGCTGCACTGGATTCAGTATCTGAGCAGATGGTGCAGCAAGCTCTTAACAAAGCTGCAGAGAAAAGAACGACGATCGCAGTAGCACATAGATTGAAGACCATCCAGAATGCAGACGTCATCTGTGTGCTAGAGGCAGGCAAGGTAGCAGAGGTTGGCAACCATAGGGAATTGATGGCAAAAGGTGGTGTCTACAAAGGCTTAGTGGACATGCAGAACCTAGGTCTGAGCACTTAAGCAGGTCTGTATTTGACTTTGCTATACCGTGAAATCTCTGCTTCTTCAAATCACCTAAAGCTTGGCCCTTCCGCAGTCGCAGCAATCAGTCATGAATTTTCAAGTAATTCGTTGCAGAGACCATTGCTCGGATCACTCATTCGCAGATGGGGTGCATGACAAAACTCTCTGCGCTGGAAGGATGCACCTGGCCCAATTTCGATGGGTGCGGATGGCCTCGCATTTAGGTTTATTGGTACAAATCGGCCATCGCTCAAAAATCGACAATCCACCGAAAGTGTAGACATAGCCACTGAATATTCCCTTGTCTGTTTGAATCTGGACAAGTGCTGGGTTTGCCGATCCTAGCCTTGGCCATGAGTGCTAGGATTTCAAACCAATTGGAGCCCTTGCTTGATTATGGCGGTCTACGCAGAGAGACTGTTGCCGATGCACAGCCCATACTTAATATGTCCCGTACTTCACGAGAGATGATACTTGATGAACTTAGGATTATTCAGAAAACGGTTAGGGGATTCGGATGGGACGAAACGATTCGCCATGCCGAGAAAGTAGCTATCTACCAGACCTCGCTATTCTACCCATATCATTCATTCTAGCAATGGAGAGATATCCTTCAGAAGATAGCGTTAATAGTCGAAGCAATTTGAGTGCGTTCATTCTCAAGAACGTTTTCGAGGATGGCCAGAGGAGTAGCACCAGCCTTCATATCAGCCGCAAGGTCTTCAAGACCAAGCTGGGTAGGTGTCCACAACGGCTCATTGCCCTTGTGATTCTGGCCAACACCAAGGAAACCCCCCTCCGCGGCCCAATCACTAGTGCGCTTGATGCCAAGCTGGGTCCAGATAGAATCGATAGCCGTAACGAGATGATCACGGAATTCACGTACATGGCCAGGAGTAGGAGTGATACGGAGTCTCTCCTGTCCGACGGGGACAGTTGGGTAATTGATGGCTTGTACATAGATACCCCAGTCTTTTAGGAGCATGTCCGATGCTTGCTTAGCAACTTCAGCGTTGCCAACAAGCACAGGAATTATGTGAGACGGGTTAGGAATGACTGGAATATCTCTTGTGTTCAGAGCTTCCTTGGTAGCGAGGGTATGAAGCTGCTGCAGGCGGCGGTCGTTCTTGTAGGCGATCTGATATTCAATGGCGGTCTGAGCGCCAGCCATTGTTGCGGGAGGAAGCGAGGTGGTGAAAATGAAGCCTGGAGCTAGCGATCGAACAGTGTCGACCATTCTAGCGGAGCCGGCAATATAACCACCAACACACCCATATGCCTTGCCTAGAGTTCCAGTGATGATATCAACTCTATCCATCACAGTACCTTTGGGACGGCCATTGGAGTGCGCTTCAAAATCAAGATGCTCAGCAACACCTGCGCCATGTGGTCCGTACATGCCAACAGCATGGACTTCGTCGAGGAAAGTGATAGCACCATACTTTTCGGCAAGATCACATATCTGTGCAATAGGACCGACAGAACCGCACATACTGTATACACTCTCAAATGCGATGATCTTTGGTACGTCTGCAGGTAAGGACGCCAGCTTGAACTCGAGATCTTCGAGATCGTTGTGCTTAAACACAACCTTCTTAGCACCCGAGTGGCGGATACCCTGTATCATCGAAGCGTGATTGCTGCTATCAGATAGAATGACGCAGCCAGGAAGCTTGCTGCCTAGAGTGGCGAGAGTGGCATCATTGGCTACATAGCATGATGAAAAGACAAGGGCTGCCTCTTTTGCGTGCAGATCAGCTACAGTCTTCTCCAACCAGACAGCGTGTTGATTATGGCCGGAAATGTTGCGTGTGCCTCCGGCACCAGCGCCATACTTGTCGAGAGTCTCGTGCATCTTCTTTAGAACCGATGGGTTTCGGCCCATGCCGAGGTAGTCGTTCGAGCACCATACGGTCACCTTCTCTTCGGTAGTGGCCATATGAGCACGAGGAAAGTCTTGCGCCAACCGGTTGATGTTATTGAAGTACCGGTAAGATTTATCCTTGTGCTTTTTGTCAAGCTCAGCTTGGTAGAAGGCATCATAGTTGAAGCGTGCCAAACCAGAAGATGAAAGAAGAGTGTCTTGCAGTTCAGCATGATGCTGAGTGCGGATTCTGTGATGTTGCGCAGGCGTGGGAAACTGTGCTTGTATTAGTTAGCGAGGATAATGTGGAAGTCGATATGGAAGCATTCACCATCTCTGTGTCGCAGCGGACTGTCCTCGACAGCCTTGGCCTTGTCTGGTGCTGTTGTATGAAGACCCGCACGAGGCACCTTTGAGTGATATGCCCGAGTGCCCGTCTTCCGGACAGCCAGCGCCTCACCCATGATGGGACAACGATTGGCAACGACCTGTAGCCTTGACATCGATCCCTGCTGCAATGGCGGGCTGTTCGATAGTGATCGAAGTGTGGTAGTCGATGTCATGTGCAAGAATGGACATACGCCGCGTGATTGACGAAGAAGTGCTTCCATGATGCTGAACGATTGAGTATGTGGAGGGAATTGTGATTAGTGGACGGAGAGCATTGGTCACGGTAAAAACTAAACCCTTCGACTCGACTCCCTAAGTAATACCGACTTTAGGTTGACCAATTCACATGTGTCGAAATACCTGCTTCTCCATTTGCTCGCTTCACGCTTCCATAGCGTCTGTAAGCCCACCCAACGCTGTTGCTGCTGCTGGCCCCAAGGGTCCTTTCACCTCACGCACCTCAGATCATTACGAGCTTCAGTAGGGCTGACCACGGGCATGTCTGCATACATGCGCCATCGGTATCAAGCAAGCGAGTCGTCAGGAACCTTGCCCAGTTAGGCGATATGGTGATTTCTTGAGGTAGGGTCACGATGTGGCTTGTACAACGATCATTGTTAGTCTATTTCGAAGGAGTACCACCGACATGCGTGCTACGGAGCAGTATCTGGGTGGATTTGCCAGTCTAGACGGCGGGGAATATCATGTTGACGGCATGTGTACGAATAGGTCTATCAGGTAAGCTCGCAGGATGCCCTTGCATAAGCTATGCAGACGACGCGAGAGCCAAGCCCTGCAAGGCTAATGCATGCTTTAACCTCCTCCTAGTCGATAAATGTAACATTGTGACCTGTATAAAGAGACACCAGCTGGGAAGGGTCGTAGCCGATCCGTACATGGCCCGAGAAGGATCTCCCGGCATATCATCTAAAGGATTTAGTAGCTTTCGATGAGCAGAATTCAGGTGGCTCTCGTTTAAGGTGTGGATCTTTTCGAACTCTATCGCTGGCTACCGAATAATACAGGAAATGGATGCCGGCGGTGAAGATTCGTATGGTTTTGGACAGTTTGCCGTCTTGGCCGCAAATTATAGGGGCTGGACTAGGTGATGCCGTGGTGGGAGGAAATAAGCACGGCTATTACTTTAGTCATCAAGCCCAGGACTTTTCCGCCATGTTGCATTACAACGTGGCACCATTTGCCATTATACCATAGGCTATGTATGAATGATGATGTGTATATGAGTTGAGGTTTCTATTGATCTAGCATGAAAAGATTGAAACGTGTCCGTCGAGGATGATTGCGAAAACAATACTTCTTAGATTGTGACTTTTTCTGGGCATACATAGAGGATGAATCATGTAACAATGTCATTCTTAAAAGGGAATCTAGTAGTGTCTTGATGAGTCCATAGTTGAATCATGAGGAATAAGATATAACAGCAACTCATTATTGCACGCCATCTATGCAAGATATGTATCGACATGATTACATGGCATGGTTATACATGGCCAAAGACCATATGCACCATTTCAGAATTTCGCCTTGTAATACGGTTCCACTAAGGTTTCAATACTTATATATCATAACATGCTAGAAGGCTCACGTATACGAGATTGAATCATCTTGAGCTCAAAGTCTCCACTACGGCGGTTATTACGATAACAAACGACCGAGATGATATTACACTCTTCAATTTCCCTGGGAGTTCAGTAAATATCCTAGCCACACAACACTGCTAAGATACTGGAAGGAGGCTGGAAAACGAGGACAACATACACATGCAGATGACCAACTTTAGAGAAGAACGAAGGGATCGGCCGGAGACGGTTGTTAAAAAGCTTGTTAGGTATAATTTCAACAGATCTATGGTTGCACAGTTTTTATTATTGGTTAGCTCCACTTTCTTTTTGCTCAAATTCCGCATGCAGTCTTCTTCAATATTGGCAGAATTTGTTTCATTTAGTTTTAACACAGAGATCAATATTCCTCTAAAACTGTCACGTTGGTGCATTTGATCAATTTGTATTTGCATTACAAATGTGTAGCATCCTGAATGGAAACAGATAGTTCTCCAAATAACGCATGATGCGTCGTACCGCAAGATACGTAGAACTGTTTGCAGACATGACGATCAGCTAGCATAAAATAATATGAAACTTACTAAGAGTTGAGCTTTTATCCATTTGAGGTGCCTTGTTGTGCACAAGTCAGGAAGATGATGGAAACAATCATCAAAAAACAGTTTTGTGAGACACCTGTATGCGCCAGCTATAAAACTCCTTACTTTTCGATCTATTCACAAAAATCTCAAAAGTCTTGATTAGCAATAGCAAAAACACTTTTAACCTTGCAAGACATGTATGTCGCAGCTGGCGAGCACCTTGCGAAGATCATGAGTTTTGTTCAAAGCTTATGGAATGGCATGCCCAGACTCGCCAACAGAAAGTGATTTGTTCAGAAGATTTGGATTGATACAAGAGACCAGATTTTGCTTTGATGTGCAGTCAGAAAGAAAAAAAGGAGAGAAAAAGGATAGAAGTCGCCCGTCTTGTCATGCAGATAGATGGTCTTCATATTCAAATCTCTATATGTTTGAGAAGAGAGTTAGTTCTGTACGGAGGAGCGCACCAAATGAGCTCGTCTGGTCCGTGCGAGTGGCTTTACTAGTGTCTTGGCGTTATCATATCAGACTTGAGGGACCATATAATAGCTGTAAGGTTTGAACTGCAATATCTCTACA
>MU003851.1:0-97127 GCA_010093785.1 Polychaeton citri CBS 116435
CTCTTTTGTATATTGGAATTCTTTTGTGAAGTAGTACCTCTAAGTCTAGAGGTAAGTGTACTTTTAGGGACTCCAAAGGCCTTAGCAGCTTTTCTAATTGATGTGAATTGACCTTGGTGATAAGCTGTTATTGCCTTAATCATACTGTCATCTTTTAAGAGATCCATCTTGGATGTGTAAGTTGAAAACAAGAAAATAATCCTGAAGATACAGAAGAGATGGAAGATGGCCAGCTGACTTGTGTGGCCAGCTGACTTGTGGGGTACGTTAGTCCTCTAAAGCCTGACTTTTGGCTCTGTGGTCGCAGGGGTAAAAGACAGAATATTGTCGCGTGGAAATACCCCCATCAGTCCACGTTACCTGACCTTGGTAGTTTTATTAATCTCTCTGAAGCGATTCTGCAATTTTGCGTGCACTGCGACAAGGCAGTGACAATGGCTGCAGTCTGTGAAAGGAATCCACCTTGACCCATCTGATCATCGCAGAATCCATTTCAGACATAACCACTGGCACAGTGGCTGCCAGTGTTCAGCGATGGTGAGGATGACGAGGCGCATAGTATGTCCACGCCAAGGAGACACCATACAACACACCAGATAGATCTAACACACACCCTAGACCCGCACCCTTGGTCAAATCGCTGGTTTGGCCGCCATCTTCTTCACATTCGTCCTTCTCGTCGACTCGCGATACAGGGTGCTTCCATCCTCGATCCATCACCGCCTACCCTCTCACCATACTGGCAGTGTTATCACAGACGTAACGATATCATCCTGCTCAACCCTCAACCCACTCTCTTCTTGCCGGCTAGACCCAGACGTATGGCACCGCGTGGAGAAGGATCTCCACCTGCAGACTGGTTGGGTCCAGAGCGCCTGGCTTCACGTCCAACGCAAGAAGGAGGATGAGCTCACTGCGGATGACAAGGTTGTTGTAGGCTTGAGAGTATCTCGGCTCGATCCCAGCGTTGGTGAAAAGGGAGAGCACAAGGAAAGGTGGGAAAGCAGACCTGGGGGGATATGGATTCTGAGGAGCAACAAGAGGCATGATAGCGACAGCGATAAAGTTGTGACCGCAATAGATGTCCTTTTCGGGTCCGATGCCGTCGAGCCACGGCCAGGATGGACTTTGGTGTCGAACCCTTTATTACTCGATGCTGGGGATGACATTCAAGTTGCACGCATCAGCATACGCAATGGCGCGCCGCAACTTCCAAAGGAGATACAGCCACGTGTGCGCAAAGACGGTCGATTCAAGATCATCCAGATCAGTGATGCGCATCTTGCAACGGGAGTGGGGAAATGTCGAGACGCCATCGGGAAGAACAACCAACCATCCAAACATTGCGAGGCCGACCCGCGCACCATGGAATTTTTAGAGAGGGTTCTGGACGAAGAGAAACCGGACATGGTGGTGTTATCAGGGGATCAGGTTGAAGGCCCTGCAGCGCCGGACACCCAGACGGCTATTTTCAAGATCGCTGCGCCACTGATTGAGCGACAGATTCCTTATGCTGCAATCTTTGGCAACCACGACGATGAAGGGAGCAAAAGCCTACCAAGAGCTGTGCAGATGGCCCTGATGCAGACGCTGCCCTACAGCCTATCACAGCCAGGGCCAGAGCAACTGGAAGGTGTAGGCAACTACTACGTCGAAGTCATCGCACCCGGGCAATCCAGGCACAGTGCGCTCACGCTGTATTTCCTCGACACCCATAGCCTGAGCCCGGACGAGAAACACTATCGTGGATACGACTGGCTCAAGCCGAAGCAGATCGAGTGGTTCCGTTCGACATCGCAGGGACTCAAAAGGGAGCATGCCAAATACTCACATATCCATATGGACATGGCCTTCATCCATATACCGCTCCCTGAATACCGCGAGGCCGACAACATCCTGGCTGGCGGCAAGTTCGTAGAGCCTGTGACTGCGCCAGGCTTCAATACGCACTTCTACGATGCCCTTCACGAAGAGGGCATCGTAGCCGTTGGGTGCGGCCACGACCACGTGAACGACTATTGCGCTCTGCGCCCATTGACTTCCAACGCGCGAAGAGATGGGCCGGCCAAGCAGCATGGTGGAAACGGACACGACTCCAGCCCCAAGAAGACAGCGTTGGGCCCGTGGATGTGCTATGCAGGCGGCTCAGGGTTTGGCGGGTATGGAGGTTATGGGGGATACCATCGGCGTTTGAGGGTCTGGGACATCGACACCAACGTCGGAAGAATCACCACTTGGAAACGACTGGAGTGCTGCGACCAGGACACTACAGAGCGGGTCGACGAGGTTGTCATTGTGGAAGCCGGCCATGCTGTAGCTCCATGAAGCAGGCTGCGCAGTGTCTGTAGCGATTTTGCGTGTCGTCTTATTGAACATCTCTTTCAAGCGATTCGGCGCAGATCTGTAGAGGACTTTCTTCAAACCTTACGGCCTTTGATATAGATCTCATGGGTTTACAACATACTTGTATTCAAAACGCAACATATTTACGGCTATCTTAATATGTTCTCATATTTCATGACAGCGGCACTGCCAGCGCGCTTCTCTGATTCGTTAGATATCACAGATGTCGACCGACTTGGTCGTCAGGGTAGTAGGCATGGTTTCGCACAAACGCTACTGGCACGTCCCACCCGCTTTCTCTACCGCTTTTCTCTCAACGGACCTGCCTGAATACTAGGTCCTCCAAAAGAGGCGTGAGCATCCGAATACGGTAGTTTTAAACAAATCCGAGCAGCATGCTTGAACCTGTAGACTACTGGTCACGCTAAATTGGGCAGTACAGAGGTTGCTGGTGCATCCGTTGCAAGTCGGCAATAGTGGCTGCTTTCATAGCTCTGCTGCGATAGAAGGCTTATATGATGGAAGGAAGAGATGTCTTTGGACATAGCCATCTACTGACAATAGCATTTCACATGATATGATTGTGCCTATCTACTCCTTTCATCGAATGGGCATTCTACCAGCACGACTTCCAACGGTGCGTTTTCGACCAGTGCTGATGAATCTGCCAGCGAAGCCATGCCTAATATAGGCTTGTACTTGAAAGTGTGCCAGTGCTTGGACCCGTTCGCTGTCGATTTTGCAGCTGCGAGAGCGTCTCTATTGCTCGTGACGAGTCGCCGGTCATCCTCTGCCGCATCATCCACAGCTTCTCCATCGCGCTCCTCGTCGGCCTTGGTCTGGTCTGACCGTTCACCATTGATTTTCAGTCTTTTCTGTGGCGAGCCATTGACATCGGCATCGTTGGTGTTACTCTTTCGTCTCCTTTTCTTTTTCGTGTCCGTTTCCTGCCCGTCACCGAACTCTTGCTTCAGATCCAGCATGAAGACCCAAGTGTACCCATACAGCCACAAGCGCTCTTGACTGCCGTTCATGTCCCAGACAGCACCCATGGCTCGATCACGAAGCCTATGGAAGTCACGGGGAAGAACGCTGCTTGGATTCCTTCTGCTCCAGCTGCTCAACCTTCCTGCATCTGCATCAAACTCGTAAACGCTGTGTTTCGCAGTGACAGCAACAAGCAAGTGCGGCCCTGGTGGCAGCGAGTGGGAGTGTGCGTGTGGATTGTGCCTTGTTGCGTGTACGCCTGGATTTCCGTTCACAAGGCCTCTAGCCTGGTGATCAGGAGTCGGTCGGAACGTGAGAACGAGAGGTGAAGAGTCGATTCGGGGGAGGTTGCCCGCGGGGTTATCGGCCCAATGCTGTCCATGAAAGAGAACGATGTCTATGTCATCGTCATCTGAGCTATCGGAATCAGAGCTGTCAGAACCGGCGATAGATGAGCCTTTCGCAGAGTCACGAGCAGCGCTTTCACATTCGGCCGATGTCGTATCCTCATGGCCCTCAAGCACCCATGTGTCTACGAACCCTGCGCGATCGCAGGTCGCGAGCATAGAGCTGTCGCTCGAGAATGCTGCATGTGTGACAACGGTCTCGTAGCCTCGGAGACCTGTTTGATTCGGTGCCTTGCGGCCTGTTCGCTCAAGCTCGACCGTTTTGCTTAGGACTCGGAGGAGTTTGGGCCTGTCATGCTCTGGGAGAACCCGGGCAACGTGGACCTCATCGTCAAGGGCAACAAAAGCCAGCCACTTGCCGTCAGGTGAGATTCGGACGAGCCTTGCACCTATAGTCGAGAGCGACTTCGGCAATTCGACTTTCCTGATTGCGAGTCCTTCGTGATCTGGACGCTTGCGCAACTGGAACACTCTGGACTCTGAAACGGTGACCGCAGCAAGAAGTCTGCCATCGTCGGTGATGGCGACGTCTCGGATTGGACACTTCGTGTCCAGCATGATTCTCGCAACGAGTTTGCGAGGACTCGCGGCCGCGGCCGAATCCGCCTCGCCTTGCTTCGCTATACGCCAAACGAGTATATCCCGCTCGTGCCAGCTAACCAACAATCTCACACGTGGGGCGCTTGTGACTGGCGAGGCTTGAGGCAGGGCAGGTAGTGTGCGAAGCATCTCACGGCCGAAATCGCGAAGCGGCGTCACTACAGGTGCGACATCGCTGCCACCAGAGACGATCACACTCATCCCCTTGCTGTCGAAAGCCGCCAAGCTCTTTACCTCCCCTTGATGTACACGTCGATGGCTTGCTTTTGACCACGTCCTGCGTCCTCCAGGATTGGCAGACAACCTGTAGACGGCCATTTTGCCATCGATGCTACCCGAAAATACAGTCTTGCCGTCGTGACTGACTGCAAGATCCAAGCAATCTGCGTCATGGCCAGTGACCCGTTGCGATAACGAGTATGTTCTCCCATCCCAGAACCTCACCTCTCCGTTCGAGTCGGCAGATACGATGTCACCGTTAGGCAGGCATTTAACCTGCCAGACCAGTGCGTCTTTTGGTGCTCCTGGTATACCGACACCCAAGCTCAAGCTTCGTAACGAAGCTCCGCTCTTTGTGTCGTACACACGGATGATGCTGTCGGCAAACCCAGCGACAGCGACATCGCGGTTCTGGTACGTCACGCACATGCAACGAGCCTTCTTCCCGCTCACTCTGGCAAGGAATCGTTTGAAAGTCAAGTCGTCATCGGCGGTGGAGAGAAGAGCCATTGTCCCATCGCCGCAGCCTACGAGGATATCCGAGTGCTGTGCCGTGTCTGACGGGTTCTTCTGCGGCCGCCATCTTGGCTGTGCAGCAAAACACCACACTTCGCTGAAGTTGCCTGTAGACGTCCGCTTCGGCAAGCCAGTGGCGAGATCCCATTCAGTGACAGAGGGCGAGGAGGCAATACTGAACAGCCTCTGTTGTCCGATCACCAGGCCACCGTCTGCATCCCTCTCGTCGGGATCTTGCGTCCATACCAGCCCATCGATGCTGTTCTGGTCGCCAACGAATATGGCTTCTTGTACCCAAGTACTGTCAAACGGATTCCAGATCTCAATCGCTCCGTTCGCACGGCCTAGTGCGAGCCTGAGAGCAGGAGGTGTAGACTCATAACCGCTGTCGCTGGAACGTGAAAACGCAAGGGCTGTAATCGCCGAGGTTGGAAACGGGACGAAACGCGAACGGTGGACGTCCATTGCAACGATTGCCTATTAGATAGCCATGCCTTAGGCGTCACTGCTTTGTATGGCGATTAGGTATGCGAAGAAGCACTGGTCGCTAGAGTTCTTGAAAAGGCTCTTTCACTGTGTCCAAAATTCTGAGACTGCGATCTAGTAGAGCTAGAATTTTTGGAAAGCGAGCACGATACAGGAAGGTTCGCCGAAGACGCACCTGATGCACCATGATGGATCGGCCCGTCGCCGGCAATCCTCAGTGGGAAACTAAGTTTCGGGTGCCTTGCATAGTGCTGCTCTCTTAAGGGTGTGCTAATTTCATAGAAACACTACGCAACCAGAGGGGGCAGAATCGTCGCAGTTGCCGCCAGGACCGTTCTCACGTCCGTTACAAATTAAAGTAGCTAGGAATTGTACTGGTGGAGGAATGTATGCAGTGCGTAGGATCACGTCCAGCAGACGAACAGGAAGGATTGAGGGTAGCGATGGACAGGGCACAGCTGAGATCAAGCGAGGTCAAAGATTAAGTAGCCAGTCGTTTTTGAAGATATGTATACACAAACGTTGGGTATCTGGCTCGCTTAGAGAAAAAGGACAATGTTGGCAAATGCAATCACCCTCTCCCTCTGGAGTCAAAGTTACAATCCTTGCGCCATGCCCGTTAGTATGGTACTCCTCCTCCGAGTAACAGTCTGATTTCCGATTAAGTTGATGCTCAATGCTTTTCTGATGTGGCTCGAACGGCCTCGATACGCGACGCGGGCTTGTGCAGAACAGCACCTGCCTCTCGGTGGTCCGCGGTCCGGATCCAAGGCGGAGTTGAAACAAAGGGAATGATCGTTACAAAGCCGATCCTTTGAATATCATACAGATGCTCGGATCATGCCAATAACGTTGGCGTTTGAAACAGGCGCAAGGCTCGCCATGAGCTTGATAGCCTGGCAAGCTTTGTTGCAGTTCTTGATGCGCCAGCTCACTGTATGAATTGAGGCTGCTGCACGTATTGGGACATGTAATCCATCTGCTGCACATGCTGTGACTGTTCTGCGCTGGGAGGTGGAGTGGGGACGAAGTGTGCACCCCGTGGGACGGCAGTGTGAGCATTGCTGAAGGTTTGCTGTGGAGCATAACAGTCTTTGTCAGGGGTGATGGGAGGAGTAAGGACCCCAGCTGGACCAGTGGCGTATGCCGCTTTCTGAGGCGTCTGTGGCCCCAGATAATGTGCGTTTGGGGCATGGAGCTGGTCACCGACGGTGGCTGGGTCATTGACGGGGGTGTGGGCTGCCGCACGGTTCATGGCAAGTTGCTGTTGCAAGAAACGCTCAACCACAACCGATACTGTCGAAAGGTGAGGCGACGCGTGCTTGCGGTGCAAGGCCTGTGATGGGTGGTTGAGATGGTTTGAGAGGCTCAAGACCACCTGAGCGTCATATCTCGCTGGCCACTCAGACCAGCACGGTTGGTTGCGACCGAGGATGGCACGAGCTAGGGCAAGAGCGGATCGTGCCATGATGGATGGGCGGACCGAAATGAACTCCTTGTGGTAGAGGCCAAGCTCGAGGATGTACCAGGTCAGATGCTCCAACGCTGGGTCGAACGGCGTGTCCATCAGCGCCACTTGAAGGAAGCTGGTCACTGTTGGGTGGCCGATGGTCCAGTTGAGGGTAGAGAGGACATGCCACTCCATTTGGGTGAACATGTCATCATCGTAAAGGGAACAGCACATCGACTTCAGCTCGCGAATGGTTGGTACACGTTCCTTGCGATCACCGTACTTGGCCGCGATCAGCAACGAGGCGCAGCCCACAAGCTGATAGTGACGCTTGTAGACGACGCGACGGGAGCAGTAGCGGTCGAGGAGGTTGACGGCGAGGTGAAGCGTTTCCGGCAGCAGTTGGAACGCATGGTGTGCTTCGAGCAGGAAATCGAGGAGGTATGGCCTCATAAACCACTGGATCTCGGTCTGGATCTCGATCGATTGGATATCGGGCATTGTCTCGCCTTCCATGTGCTCCATATGAGCGAGAATGTCGGAATGGTACTCTCCAGTGGTCGCACGAGAGAGTTCCTCAGCGAGTGCCTTCTGGCGCAACTTTGCCAGGCCACGAGCACGTTCACGCTCGGTGGCGGCTCTGGCGTAGATGCCATCGTCATCGTTGCCCTCGACGAAATATGAGTCGCAGTATCCAAAAGGCTGGAAGTGTGCTTGTGGGTATAGGGGCATCTGGCTAGCCATGGTGTCGGTTGAGGGTCTGCAAAGAGTGGATGTCAATTCTCCAGGATTGACAGGTCAGGGAAGTCCGATATTGGTGCACAGGTAGTGTGCAAATGAGTGGATGTTCACACACGAAGCGAACGGTATTAAAAGATAGTCAGCCTGTCACAGGCCAACAAAAGATCGTAATTAGTTGGCAAAGTCGTACACGCAAAGGAAAAACGATGGTCAGACAGCAGGCCTCAAGCGAATGCTCGCCTGGTGTGGTGTGCTGCTGTAGAGGGCGACTGAAAGTCTTAACCACCTGGGCTAGGGTCAGTCGCTGTTGGCACTACGGAATCTTCCTGCCGTGCTGCACGTAAAGCTGCCAAAGGAGCATGCATACCTTGGGAATTAGATTATTGGAACGATTCTAGAGTGATTCGGTCCAGAAAGGAATGGCAGTACCAGCCGAAGGACCCTTTCGCGAGCCAACGGCGGAGTGGTGGTTGGCACGCACGGCAAGCAAATTGCAGCCGAAGTTCGGTATGCGGTCAAGGAAGCAGAGAGCGAGCTAACGCCTCCACTTGGACAAGGTCGGATTATTTGGAGCGGTAAGTGGGATCCGGTAAGGCCCTGCAGCTTCTGTTAGTTATCGGTGAGAATCGAGCGACAGCTATGGTGAGAGATCATGGCGGCTTTCCCTACCTGTGTTTGGACACGTATCACACACAATGATATCTAGTCAAGAGTCTGTAGACTGAGGATCGAGTCCAGTGATGGAAGGCGACGATGCTGCAGTGCTGTTCAATGATTGGAAAAAGTCAGCATTATCCATCTATGGTAATGACATGGCATTGCCGCTGCAGATACTTTCTCGTATCCCTGGTTTGCCATGGTAGTTCCATGACGTGTGCTTTAAATCGACATAGGAGGGCAATTTTGTGTGGAATTGGGTGTGCAATCAGGTTTCCCCCGCAGGTTGGAATGTGGAATCTGGTGTATCGAGATAGCGATGCCAAAACCCTGACCGCTGCCGCACACATTGCCCTGCCTGGTTATGCAGGTACAGCGAGGACAGGGCGTGTCAATTGCCGTGCACACCCAGAAATGGCCATATCAGACACGTGGGAGTGGACGTCCTCATGCCAGCATGCAGCAAAAGCAAGCCAGGGCACTGCTGTTACGACGAAGTGGATTGGACGGCTGCCGATTTTGCTTGGTGGACTTTTTCTTCGATGAATCCCATACGAGCGAGGTAGCGGCACGATGATCGAACATCTGGTTGGCCCCACAAGTGAAGGTGTTGCCGGCGGCTGTCATGGCCAAGCATATTTCAAGCTCACCGTACCCAGACGTCACGATGGTGTAGGGTGCTGTTGCCAATGCTGCTGCTGCTGCCACTGCCGCTGCTGCTGCCGCTGCCGCCGCCGCTGCCAAACATCCCCAAGCTTGTCTCTACCACATACGAGAGACTGCTGCCAACACCATAGACCATCGACTGCTTCAAGTGACTTACCTATACTTGATTGAGAGACCGAAAGTGAACGGGAATTGACTTCGTGTTGGTTGAAACGGCCAGTGGCATGCGAAGTGATGGTCGTGAGGGCGAGTGGGTTGGAGAGCGTCGATGTTGGATGTCGAAGTGCTCTACGATCAACGGAGAGATAATGGCCGACGAGAAGGAGTTGAGGAGGGCAAGGTTGTCAGGAGTGGGCCGTGACAGGATCTTTAGGATCTTGACGACAGTGACGAAAACCTTTCCTCGTCAGTGAAGATGAGGCACGCTAGTGAAGGAGCGTATGCCGGAGGACTCGACGTCGAGGGGGGGTGGAGGGTGCTGGCTTGTTGCGGATGGAGAAGGGGGAGAGCGAGATTTGCCGAAAGACGTGGTATTGGCGTGCCCTTTGACTTTTCAACTCCTGATACTTGTTCAAAGCTCCATTGCAAGGGATTGGTGAGGAAAGCGAACGAGGAGATGCGAGAGGAGGGGGATAAGAGGAGTGAGGAGGTTGTGTAGAAGGAGTGAGAGAGAGAGAGAGAGAGAGAGAGAGAGAGAGAGATGTGTGAGTGTGTGTGTGTGTGTAATGCTTCACATCTAACACGAGTGAAGAGCACAGAGCGTTATGGACCGTCCAGCCTCAGAAGGGCGCTAACCCTATCCGTGGCAACCCTATCCTTGCAGCTGCAGCCGGCTTCAGCAGCACCAAGCACCAGCAACCAGCACCAGATTGCCAACCGCAACTCTACCACAAACTCTACCACTGATCTGCCGCGCTGTGCCCCTCATTGACTGGCGAGCGGACACGCTTGACCTGACGCGACCTAACCGCAACGATGCTTAGACGCTACTCCTGTATCTGCCACTCCTGGATCTGTATCATGCCCGGCTGCCACTCGGCAAGGTGGGTTTGCCTGACGCATCAGGGGAGGAGAACACGGCGTCGCGTGTCTTCCTCTGCAAAGCCTTGGCTGTAGCACTCCCGACTACGGTCCCCAGGGACTCACCATTACATGGCTGTCTGTATACGGGGTGGCGTACCCGGTACCTTCCAGCACCTAAGGGGGGTGGGATGGGAGTGCGATCTGTCTGGGGGCGGCAGCAGATTGCTGGATGGTGTTTGCTGGTTGCTTTCTTTGCTGTACGCACGCTGTATGCCGTATGCTGCACATTATATGTAACATGTAACATGTAACAGCAGTCGCCTGTCCAGATAGCCCCCCCGTGGCGACAAATCGGTAGCTACGTGCAGACTGCATCTGAATCTCCTGCTGCTGCTACTGCTGCTGCTGCCCGGCTTTTCGACGTGTTTGTCACCGTCACCCGCAGAGGCAAGCCATTCGCTATACACGACTCTACTCCACGCTCCAGCACCACCCCAAGCAGGCTAGGCCAAGGAGCAAGCGGCTGCGCGCTGGTGCTGTCTCCGCCAGTGCTTCCATCCGCCGAGACAGCCTGCCTGACCTAGGCAACTCTATACAGGGTGCCACACCGTTGTCTCTCTCTCTCTCTCCCTCTCCTCCACGATCGGTTCCATCAGAGGAAGACACACACAGGGAGAGATGGAGAGAGAGCGATTGACGACGGCGAGCCAGCTGGCATGGGGCGGCGGCCGCTTCGAGACGGGAGCTGGGAGAGACGGTTTCACATGGAGGCTCTGTCGAATCACAGCGCTCCGGGAGCAGGCAGTCTGCTTGCTCTGCACCTAATGCACGCGGCGGGCCATCGCAGCAGTGGTCCGGTTGGACAGTGTCGTTATTTAACCGGTGCTTGGATCTCGCCTGATCCATGTCCTGCGCCTGCATGGGCTTCTTCTCGCTTCCCACGTAGCCTGCCCGCATGCATCCATGCAATGCACACACACACGCACACACACACACACACTGGCTGCGTACCTCCTGCTGCTAATGCTACAGTGGGATGGAGGTAATCAAGGCCGGATTCTATCGCCCTGCCCTGCCCTGCCCTGCCAATATCAGCCCCGTCGCTCCAAGAGACACGCTACAGAGTTCGACACGCGTTTCCAGAGCGCGTTTGAGGCAATTCGACGGGGCCATCGCACATCCATCTATACGACACGCCTGTGATGCCCGCGGGCGCTGACTCGCAGGATTGTGTGCTTGTGCCGGAAACTCTATAGCTGAGGTGACTGATGGTTGATGTTTGCATCCTGTGCAGAGCGTGTGTGTTCCTCTGTGGACGGCCGTTGTGTGTATCTACCTGCCTGTCTGCCTGTCTGTCTGTCCATCTACCCGCCCTGAGCAGACTTGCGAGTCGAACCCGGCTACAGCGGTACACGCGGATTCCATCTCCTTGCATCGCCCACGACTCTGCCTCTCTATATGACCTTCATGTCGTGAACAGATGTTCGCCGCCAGACATAACCCACCCATTGTGCTCAACCGGGTTGGGCTTACCGTTGTGCACTGCGTGGCGCTTGTTGATGCTTGCCTAGTGGCACCGTCACTTGCTGTCGTGTGTCTCTGCCCGCCTGTTGCATCCCCAAGCGGATCCTCGGTGAAGCACAAACGCGTGAGCGGGCAACGCAGATTCGTACAGGAGGCAGCAAAATCCCCTCTCCCCCCCCTCCCCAATCCTGCGCGAGGATGGCTTCGCTTCTGGCTCTATATCGGGCTTGCACGGCGTCATCCTAGGCCAGAGCCATCAACCAACGTCTCCACGGTTGACATCTGTCTCCCTGCGCACAGCAAAACCCACTCTGCTGCTTTGCCGAACATATGTAGTGTACATAATCCACCCTCGTTGCCCCCCCAATGACTCCATACGTGAAGGAGGAAAACCTTTTCGACCCCCCTCCCCCCCTGCTGCATTGTCACTGCCGTCGCCGTCGCCGTTGCTGCTGCTACAGCTGCTGCTGGCGGTGGTGATCATCGAGATTCCTCCTCACCGGCGTGAGCACGTTGGCCAGCTCGAGGCCGGTGCTTTGCACGCCAAGCATCACCATTCGGCGTCTCATCTGCGAGCACTCGCTTTTCCAAGCTATCAAGATGCGGTAGCCCCTCAAGCCCCCAGCCGGCCAGCCAGCCAGCCAGCCAGCCATCCGTTCAATGCGTACCTAGGTATACGTTATTATTAATTCTCGCTGCCCAGGTCGCGTGTCCATGCCCTGGTACGCGACTGTGCTAGCCCAATGACGCACCGTCACGTATCTGTGCTCTCATATTACTGTATGTAGTGCATGCAGGTATTGCAAATCTGCCTCTCGATTGGACTCTACCGGCCGCTGCACCGTCAGTGCATCGTTCGGTGCTGGCCTGTCTCCCTACTCAATCACGCATTTCAACCTTTCAACACAGCATCTGTTGAAATACCTGCCTGCCTCCACCCGCCTGTCGCCCGCTCTCACATGTGAAGCTGTCACCGCTTGGGATTGGGGTGGTAAGGGTCTTGGCCAGGCTCCAGCTGGAACCTTGCATCGTAGCCTGCCCTTTGCGATCCGTCCGTTTCGATGAATCAACATTGACGACATCTCGGCCGCAAATGTAGACCGGCGTCTGCCCACTGCAGGGAAGACGTGTCGGGTCTTGGAGCCATCTCGAGACCGTCCAGGGACAGTTGGACATCTCGGGCCTGCACCGCACCACTTGGAGCCCATCACGCTTTGGGACATGAGCTAGCAGTTGTGGCCAGACGACGATCCTGAGAGAGTCAGTAGAGATACATCGACGCAGGTAGCAAATCTCTCTGCAAATTTGGCGCGATGCAAACGTGCTAGCGCCTTCCCACTCCGGCAGGTACTTTCAGAGGAAGGCCCCCCATCCCACACGTAGCAACCCCCGTTTCGGATGCCTCGCTCCTGGGCGGTGGTGGTGACCCCGGTAGTGCAATGTCGCGTTTGCGTCGCGTCGACAGGCATCATCAACCACCGTGTCGCGCGGTGCGGTCTTCCAGAGCTTCCTTCGTGGCAACGCCAGGCTGCCGGAATCACGCTTCCGTCGCCATCACCGCCCGTAAGGACCAACGATCCTGCAGCGAGCGGTCGACTCTCCCGGGCCAAACCTGCAAGCCTGGTGGGCCACTCTGCGAAATGCGGCACGAGAGCAGTCGCGCCAGACGCGTGAGTCGCGCGGCGGTCGCAGGAACGCGTCCGGACTCGCGGCCGACGCGTCGGAAGGATCTGCTCCTGACAGCTTTATACTCGTCACTTTTCCGCTTGCGAGCTCTCCCTCTCCACACCCGCGACTGGGCGATCGAGGCACAGTCATCTGACATGCGTTTCGAAGGCCTCAGCTTCCACCTAAGGATTGCCGGAGCAGAGCATGCGGTTGATGGGGCAGGTCGTCGCTACATGCTACGTGATTGCACTTACACAAGCGGCACCGTCGCCAGGCAACGCTTTGCCATCCTGATGCAAGGCTAAGTGGAAACAACAGATGCTACAGGACCAGGATTGTGATTCGCAAGCCTCTTCGGCAGCGTTGGCCCATCTTCAAGCCCACGATGATATACTTGGACTGGGAAGGGGCCGCGGTCTCGGACAAGGTCATCCATTAAGTGAAAAAGGGTTTCTTGACTCTACCTCCCCTGCCGTCCGCTCGCTTCCTCTTCGTCGAACCTCCGCTTCCTGAGTTGGCGAGACAATCCCACGCGTTTGGACTGCTGCTACTACCGGCGTCGTCTGACTTGCCCACCATCTCTCTGATCGCCTGCTTGGAGAGACAGCCATCAATGTGCTCGTTGAACGTTCTCTCCTCGGCCGCTTGTGCTACGCCACAGACAGGACAGTTCCACTGTTGAACCGCTGGCCTCTTCAAACGCTCTTCTTCTTCCCACCTGGCACGTTCCTCTTCCAACAGCAGACGCCAGGCAAACCCGTTGTCGTGCTTCCTGGTTTCGAATGCTTTGCGTTCTTCGTCGTCCTCTACCTCATCGTCTGCCTTGCCCAGTTGTTCTTGTGAAAGGCGCTCTAACTCGGCAAATTCTTCTTGACGTTCTTGATAAGCTGCGGCTTCGAACTCTGCATCTGGCCACTTCTGCCAACCTTCCTCATCCAGCTCTATCATCTTTGCCTGGGCAGTGTTGTCTGGTGGCTGCTTCGGCGTGTTGCTGCCGGAAGACTCTCGGGCGCGACCGAAGAAGTCAACATCACCCTTCTTCACACTGACGAGATGGGTACATCGCAGTCCCATCAGCCGCAACTTCATACCTGGCACTTCCTTCTCAAGTTTCTGTAGCATGGGAAGGCCGAAGTGGTAGAGATCGTCAGCAGTGTGCACAGCTTTTGGTGGCTGGATCTGCCGAGTCAACACCTCGTACGTGTGAAGCTTGATCTTCAGTACCAGAGTCCTTCCTCTGAACTGGGTCCTTATCAAGTCCTTCTCCAGTTCTTCAGCTATCCAACGCAGCTTCTCATGAAGCTCTCTAGGTTCACTGATGTCATGGAATGTGCTCTCTGTCCCGACGCTTTTCCGTTCGTATTCCTCACTGGGCCGGATATCTGTTCTGCCTAAACCTAAGTAGACACCCATGAGGAAGTGAAACGCTTTGTCGCCGAAGAGGCGTGCGAGATACTGTCGTTGTGCGTATATGTCTCCACACGTCTTGACCCCGATAGCATCCAGCTCTCTTTCCAGCACACGCCCTATTCCGTTCACTTTGCGGGTAGGCAGGTCCCGCATGAACGCCAGAATGGTGGCTCGATCTGACGGCAGGAGGAACTGCCCGTTTGGCTTGTTCTTGTTGCTACAAATCTTTGCCAATTTAGCGTTTGCTGCAATGCCTGCAGATATGGTGATACTCGTCTCCCTCAAGACTTGCTCTCGCATTTGACTTGTGGCCTCCTCTGGAGCCATATCGTGCTCTCGGCAATATTCCGTGATGTTAAGGTAAGCCTCGTCTATGCTTGCGGACTCGAACTTGGGATCGTACTGCTCTAGCACTGCACGTACTTCCTTGGCCTTGGCTGTGTACTTTGCAAAGTTCAGTGGCAGGTGTATAAGTTCGGGACAGAGCTTGTCGGCAACAAAGCCAGCCATGCCACTGCGGCATCCATATTTACGTGCGATGTAGTTACAGGTGGTTAGGACGCCCTTGCCAACGGCGAAGGGAACCTCCCTGAGCTCTGGTCTATCCAACTCTTCGACCGCAGCGTAGAAAGCATCGCAGTCTATGTGCACCACTGCTTGACTGAGGTCTCGTTCACACTCTAACTTCGCGATGTGTTCATCCGCTTTCTTCAGTTCCTGCCTGAGACCTCCAGATGACTCAATCCTCTCCAGTTCCCTCTTCTTCGCAAGGATCCGGCCGATTTTGACGGTCAGATTCTTGTCCTTGTTCTCTTCATTGTTGAAGTACTTGCTTCCTTTGGAAGCGTTGTAGATGATTTCCGACACTTTCTTCTGGTCCACGCCATCCTGTCCAGATTTCGTCAGAGAAGGTCCAAGCAAGTGGTACTTCAGCGTGTGGTGTTGGCTCGACACAGGACCATCGGACGGCTCGCAAGAGGCGTGCTGATCCGAGCAAGCCGCAGATGCTCCCGTCGAAGGTCCTTCATCGTGTGGTGGCATGAGCAGGCATGGGTCGCGAAGTCGTCTGGCCGTAGTCTGCTACCGCGACCTGGGTCATCGATGAATTTGGAGGGGCGCGTTCTGATCCGATTCCACTGGAAGCGTAAATGACGCGCTGTCACATGACCGCTGTGTCAGGGACCGCCAGTTTCGGCTAGAGAGGTGGGGAGCAGCCAGGGATCCTTGTAACCGCATGCAGTATGCATCCTGAGGTCGACGTACAGAACCCTCGCATCCCGACCCTCCACTTGCAAGTCTTGTGTACTCGGCAGACATCGAAATCTGAAACGTCTCGAAGCCGCTGTTTCCTGTCAGTCCTGGTTCAAGGAATCCTCACTACACAGCATCCTTAGTCGAGCCGTGGCCAGCACCACTCTTTACACGCCACACCTAGGCACCGAGAAGGAGAGATGCCCTGTCGCAGCAATACTGTGTAATGTATATGAGCTTGGCAACACCTTGCAGCTGTCCTAGTTGCGAAGGGGTCATTTGCATGTTTTTCTCTTCGTCGACGAGAGGGTTGGTGCTGCAAGCAGCTCGCCCCTAATGTCCAGCGATCGCTTCGCCAGCAACGGCAGAAATGGCCCTCCCAAACCATCCACTTCGAACCGCTCAGCGAGGCCGCCTCTGACTCCACGATTAGCGGGAGGTACATCCTCAGCGCCCACCGTTCCAGGCGTGAGGAGAGCTCCTGGCCCTCGGGGTGAGCTACCTAGATCAACGCCGAGGGTTAAGGCAAAAGAAGATGCCACATTACCAGGAAACACCACATTGACTCCACACGTGAACTCCCGCTATCCAGGGCAAGCTTTGAGGGCTGAAAGCCCACAAAGTGGTCTACAACAAGAGGACAGTCTGAACGACAGGCAGCGTTCGTCAGTGTCTCCGTCACCGCATGTGATGACTGGCAAAGTGAATACTCCATGCAGTTCTACGTCAAGAAAGAGCAGACCAAATAGTGTCGTTGGTGACAGCGGTGTAAAACTTACGCCATCCACGAATCTGCGCACGTTAGGACATACTGGAAATCACTGGCTTCAGAATGATGGCGAGCTGGACTCTCACTTCTTCCATGCCAGTGACGCAACGAAGCTGGACGGAGGCTTGAAGAAGGCAGATCCGAAGAGGCCAGCCGGGTTCTTCTACGCTGATGGGAAGGAGGAGAACACAAGCCAGTCCCGGACCCCTGTATTTCCTCTATCACTGTCGAACCTTGTCGAGGACAAAGGCCAGACACCGAAGGCGGCAAGCAAAGAGACAGAGAATGCTAAGAGCCCTCCAATGTTGTCTCCTGGGCTCAGTGCGTTATCAAACAGCTCCCCATTCTTTGGTACAACAACACCCAGCAATCAGAAAAGATCTCCTTCGCCAAGCAAGAGTAACATCCATCTTTCATATCGCAAAGGCGCTTCCCAAATCTTTGGTACCAGGCCAATGCATTCACCACGATCCGATGAGCTCAACCCGGCCGATGTCATCACCCAGCAAGCCAGCCTTACATCAATCCGGACCCCTCACCGCAAATCGCCCAGTCTGTCTTCCATCGATTCAGGAAGCTCACAGCTCTCGCGTCGCCGCTCCGCTACTACAGCTGAAATGACACAATTTCCATCTCCATTGGCTCAAGATGCAGCTGCACCTCTACCTCCTGCACACTTAGTCTCACCAAACCAACCAAGGCTTCCTGCAAGCCTGCCATCGATAGATACATCGCTCGAACCTTCAGCAAGGTTAGGCTCTCCACCACCAGAGGCGTCTCTAAGTCCTAGCAAGAGTGCTGTGGAACTAGCGAATGACGCTAGGAGAGAGAGAAAGGTTTTGGATTTGGAGATCTCAAACAGCTCCTTACTCGCCATCAACGCGTCGCTGGAACGCGAGCTCAAGAAGCAGAAAGCAGAACTCAAGCGCTTTCGAAGATTGTCAAGAGCAGGAAGGCTTAGCTCCGTGATAGACACTGATGCAAGGCACCCAAGGCTTTCAGACATGGATGTGGAGGATAGCGGTGTAGAGAATTATGAGTTGCGCCGCTCCTCTAGCATCTATGACGATCTCAGTGAGGAAGATGAAGCGAGCATTACGTCAGGGGCTGGAAGTGAGCCTCTATCCCCAGGCGGCACTCATAAAACCAGGCTTGAAAAGGACGAGAGACGCCTCCATGCGGATCTTGAGAAGCATAAGGAGCTTTTGAGACAGAGCCAGTCCATGAATCAGAGCTTACGAAGGTGCATGTACGCAACAGAAGACATGATCAGGGAGGGGAAGAAGGCATTACAATATCACGTGCGCGTCTCTGATGTCAAGCTAGGGGGGCGGATCCTTTCCCATGATGATGATGGTGGGGATGTCGACGCGGAAGGTCGTGAATCGATTGATGTTCAAGACGACTTCCCGGAGGATGACAGTACACAACAGGCGAAAGGGTTCCTTGACACATGGTCAGGGCTGGGAGGAGGCTTCGAAGCCAGCGAAGGTGGTGACCGTGACTCTGGCATTGAAGTGGATAAGTCCCACGACACTGTCTCTGTTGCCTCTGGCCCAAGCGCTACGCGTCGAAGCTTGTCGCAACACGATCACAATGGGTCGAAAGAGCAGACGATGCTCTCAGGAGAACACTATCAAAGCGCGTCATAATGTTCTTGTTCTTTGAGTTTGAGATACCCCTTTACCGCTCTGATCTTCTTGGCTTTCTCTCTGTTATAATGAATGAACATACCCTCACGACAAACGTAAATAGCAATTCACATCTCTACCAAGCCTATTCGATCGATAGCTGGCGAATACCTACCCTCTTGCTTGTCCGAGCTTACGTCATGTACGTTAGTGAACACCTGCGCACCCACTGTACCAAAGACTACCACCGGCCGTGCAACCTCCATAGTAGACGTGATACGTAGTCTCAGGCTTACCTGGTACAGATACTACATACCCAGTATGACAGGTACACAACATCTCACCATCAACTCTCGATGAACTGAATACATTCGTCGACCACCACCTGCTTGCAGTTGTAGATGTAGCAATGCTATCGCACCCATTACTTGCCCATCTGGGCATCAGAGACCGCCGTGAGCTGGCTGTATGGCTCACTGCACCTGTTGCCACGTTCCTGGCATTTCGTCTTTTTGCCAGGCTGCTTTACATCCGGCCTCCGAAACCTGCGTATCGCTCGCCACGCCAACGAGCCCTCTCAGTGGCCAAGCAACAGTCTCATCTGGAAATACCCTATCCACTGGACGCACTGCCTGGATCGCGAGATGTCGACACACCGTTCGGAAACATCCGCGTCTTCGAATGGGGACCAGAAACCGGGCGCAAAGTGCTCTTTGTGCATGGCATCAGCACGCCCTGCATAGCGTTCGCCTCCATGGCAAGACAGCTCGTCGAGCGTGGCTGTCGTGTGATGGTCTTTGATCTCTTCGGACGCGGCTACAGTGACTCGCCTGATCCGAGGGTCTACAGGCAGGATATCCAGCTCTTCACGAGTCAGATACTGCTTGTCCTAGCTTCGTCACCCATCGCGTGGACAGGATCGCAACGGTTCGCCTTGATAGGCTATTCGATGGGTGGCGGTATTGCAGCAGCGTTCACTAGCTATTTCCCTGATCTGGTCGAGAGCCTTGTGCTCATTACGCCAAGCGGTCTCATGAGGCCGCATCATATCAGCTGGACTAGCAGACTGATCTATAGTGGCTTCCTGCCTCAGAAGATGGTTGAGCTGATGGTGAGTAGCCGTCTTGGAGGCGGAGATCGCACAGGTAAAGAACGACTGCCGAAATCAAGCAGGAAGGCGACACAACCCGGCGAAGCAGCACTGTCTGAAGTTCCAGGACATCCAGCTCTGACAAAGGATTCAGAAGCACCTATTTTGCAAGACAGACCCAACATATCTATCGCCCGAGCAGTAGGTTGGCAGATCGACAACCATCCAGGCTTCCTTCGTGCTTTCATTTCTAGCATACAACACGCACCGATAGCAAATGAACATGACAAATGGAGACGTATTGGACAGAGACAGGAAGCGTGTCGTCACGCATCAGACGGAGAGCATATACAAGCACTCAACGAGGGCAGAGTACTGATATTGCTTGGCAAGACAGATTCTGTGATAGACGCTGATGAGGTTACGGAAGATGCAACTATTGCGCTTGGTAAAGCCAACGTCCGGTGCGAAGTGCTTTCAGGTGGCCATGACCTGCCATTCGTAAACGCCGAGAGTTGTGTTGGACGGATCATAGACCACTGGAGCACGTCGACGAAAGCGGATGTAGAGTCAAATAATTAAACGATATCAACATGTCTCTCTCGTGTCTTTTCTCAACCTTGTAGATTTTTACGAGCACCATGTCAAGATACGTTTCATAGAGTTGTCGCTTAAAAATAATACGTAGGTGAACAGGCATGTAGATTCCCACAAGGCCCTGACGTAGGGTGGGGTTCGGGTCAAGCATTCATAAGCATGATAGTGTCTATAAGTAAGCTCTACTGTAAGCGCTCGGCCCAGTCTTATATTAAGGCGTATCACCTATGCACACTAGGCACCCTAGATAGCCTCGAAATACTGCAAGAAGCCTGTGTATCTTACATCCACGTCACAGTTGGCAACTGTCTCCTCACATTGTTTCAAGAGCATGACATCTCAGAAGCCGGCAGTTGGAGTCCTATCCATTGGGGACATGGGGGCTGGGTTCGCGGGCCTACTTGTAGCGCATGGATTCAATGTAGTCACGAACGTGTCTGACAGAAGGTACACAAGTCCCGCATCACTGCAACAAGTTATCCAGCATGTGGGATCCATAGGTTGACATGCCTTAGCAAGGCTACACAAGAACGTGCAGCTGCTGCACATGTGCAATTCGTGTCATCGGATGTGGAGCTCTGTGACATCTGTGAGGTGATCCTGTCCATAGTACCACCCAAGGATGCCCTGAGTACTGCTGAACGAATTGCAGCGGCTGCGACGGATCCTTCAGCTCTGACGCCGATGAAGGCGATACGTTTTCTCGACCTAAATGCTGTCTCACCTGAGTCGTCACGTCAGATCGATGTGCTGTTTTCCCAGCGAGCACCACAGGTGCGATTCCTTGATGGGTGTATCATAGGCAGTCCCCCTAAACTGTTGCCTGATGGCACGTGGACGAGGCCAAACATTGTGCTGTCAGGTCCTCATAGGCTTGACCAAGTTGAAGCACATGGACAGTACCTCGCATCAACACTCAAGGTGAAACACCAAAGCAACGAGATCGGCAGTGCGAGCGGACTGAAGATGTGCTTCGCATCCATGACGAAGGGACTCACTGCTTTAGCCATCCAGTCATTCACAACAGCTCACCAACTAGGGGTTGTCGAGGAGTTGCAAGAGCAGCTCAAGGAAATGGCGCCTAAGTTGAACGAGAGCGTGAACAGAAGCCTACCTTCGATGCCGCCGAAAGCTTATCGTTGGGTAAGGGAAATGGAGGAGATCGCAAGCACTTTCGAAGCTAACGGCGGCTTCACAACGGACGAGTCAATCTTCAGGGCAATAGCAAAGACGTATGCGCTTGTATCGGACGAGACTGAGCTTGGCAAGGAGCAGACAGACGCTCGCGTTAGAGGACTGACTTCTGAAGACGTTGCGTGTCTGATGGCTGAAGGGACGTCGTCAAGGATTTCCAAATTAGACTGAGACGCAACTAAACATGTTCTACCCACGTTCGACCCTTTGGAAGCCAGTATCATACGTCGCCCTATGGCCTCTCAGCCGAATGTTATACAGCTTGTAGTAAATCGGTACAGTTTTCCCGCACAACACTCTCAAAGCGCCGCATATCACCTTTGTATGACTGCGTTAGCGTATCATATTGTAAAGATCACTGCCAATGTTGTAGGCTGTCAATCGAGATTTGTTGCCAAGCTATCACGTCCGTAACCATCCATCAGCACCCAGTATTCCGCCATCGTGTCCTTCAGGGTCCATGGTCCATTTCCTTAGCGGCTGAACACCGAGTTCGCTCTGGAAACCTGCATCAAACATCTCCATCCCGGCCCATGCAATCATCAGCGCGTTGTCCGTACAAAGCTCGGCGGGCGGAAATTCTAGTCCGACGTGCTGACACCCACGTGCATCCAGCATAGCACGCATCACATGTCGCAAATAGCGATTTGAGGCAACGCCTCCAGATACGACAAGGCTTTTGAAGTTTTGGGACTCGGGTTCAGATTGTGTCGATAGGTACAGGAAAAGTCTCGAGCACAAGTGCTCAAAAGCGACTCGTAAGACTTCTTGCGCCATTCCTCTACGCTCGTCTATAGTAACTTCGTCTTGTCGAGTAGTGCCGTGCAGGGCGTTCCCGTCGCTGCACTGTTGTGTCATAAAGCGCTCGGCAGATGTACATAGACCACCGAACGAGTAAACCATTCTCTTAGTGGACTTCGGACCGGCTTTGCTTTCGCTCAGAGGAGGGCGGAAGCTCCAGCCCCATCTAGTTTCGCGACGTTGAAGTTCCTCATGCCGCCGAGTGGGAGCAATGTAGTTGTAATCTTCACTGCCATTTGGAAATGCGAACTCTTCCAAGGCTTTGCCGTAGGGTGCTTTTAAGAGGTGCTCAGGCAGTATCGCTCTCGCGGCCTTATCAAGGCAATCACCAATGGCAATGTCATCAGTTTCAGCTAGGATGGTATGGTCGGTTAGAGACGTAGACTTTATAAGCATGGTGTGACCACCACTGACCAACAGCCCAAGGAATGGATACGTTGGCTGTAGCTGCGCTGGCTCCCAGAGTACGCGGCTGTGCGAAGGATCACTTGATCGATGGAGTACTTCGCCATCTTCCTTCGATTTGAGGGTCTGGCACAGTCGAGGTGTCAGTGCATGGGCTTGCATATGATGCACACCCACAAGTGGAACATCCCAAGCAGCCGCTAGACCCTTTGCTTGATCAAGTCCTACTGACAGATTAGATCGCATTCCAGGCCCGCGAGTGACTGTGATGAAATCCGGCCGTGCGATGATATCTGGCAGTATAGCGGAACCGGAATTTCCGTGCAAATGCCCATCTTTACTCGTCAGCTTCAATGCTCTGACGGCTTTCTGCAATAGAGGTCCAAGATTTGATTGGTGAGATTGCAAGGCGACGACAGGATGTATTCCCTTGTACTCCTCGGATTGGGCAGTTATCCTCTCGTGGAAGCGCACGTCTGTCTGTAGTTTGCCGGTAGAGGCGTCGCGCTGTATGGATAACACGGCAACTGAGGTATCATCGCAGGATGTCTCGATAGCCAATGTCTGGAGTGCATGCCGATCATGCTTCTGCGACTCCGGATTCCATCTCTGCACCAAAACCCTGCCTGTGAACCTGCGCTCAGGTATCACTAGGCCCAGAAGGTGGTGCCGTCCGAATGATTTCCAAGCGCATCGGCGGGCAGGCCTGCAGCTCCACATCAGCTGTCAGCGGTAGTCAAACCAATTTGCATCCGCAATGGATTCAAGTGCATGTGAGGAGGAAGAGACCCTTTTTCTCCTCCGAAAAGGTCATTCGTTAGGGATCGGCGACGACTCCGAGCGTGCACAAACACGCGCGACGCCTGGAGGGCCGTACCGCTAGTGCTCCCGCATGCCTAACAATGACGTTGCGTCTGCTGGCTCGGCTCCGCTTCGCACATGTTAGAAGTAAGAGGTAAGAGCTGGCGTACGTGAGCATCAATGACAGACCCCATTACCAGCGATGATATATGAACGACCAACTGCCCTGTGCTCACCATGATTAGCCCTGCCCCGCCCTCTTCCTGAAAGTCGGCTCCTCAAGTCTCTCCTTCTACAGCACCAATTCAGGGACAACAGCGATTATGACCGTCCCAAAGGATAGGGGAATACCCCTCTCAGCCCCTGAGGCATGGGATATGCACACTCTCCCAGACTGGGATAACGACTTCTCTGACGAAGAGGGTGTTCGTGCCTTTGCTGAGGCTTTGTCGGTACCTGGGCCCTCGCCATCAGAGGATGGACCAAGTCCGGTCTTTATCACCGCATTGAACGACTGGAGACCTATCAACCAGAACGTGAGAGTCAGCAAGAGCAGTCGAAAATCTGGGGCGGATGGTGACAGCAAAAAAGTCAAGAGGAAGAAGCAGCCTGACCGAGGCAAGGACGAGACACGTCAGGGCATTACATACCATCTTTTCAAGTACCCATTCCTGTTCCTGGTCACCTCATGGCTTATCTTGCTCAGCGGAATGTATCTGCTCACCAGATTGTACATCTACCTATACGAGCGTTATATCAGCTGGACAGGGCACCGTCGACTGCTAAGGGAGAACCTCAGAAAGCAAGAGAACTATGCAGGCTGGGTGGATGCAGCAAAGTCTCTGGATACGCACCTAGGAAGCGACAAATGGAAGTCTGAAGATGAGTATGCTTATTACGACAGCGCGATGATACGGCGAGCTACAGAGAGCATGAAGCGAGCCAGGCGTCAGGCTGAGAAGGAAGAGAAATATGCAGGTGCGAATATCGTTGGCAGGCCTCGCGGCATTGACGAGCTTAAGACACTGGCAGAATCCTGTGTCAAGGACAACTTCTCTGGGTTCGAGAACCCACGTCTGTACAGTGAGACTTACTATGGCACCAAGGATCTGGTACAGGAGTACGTCGACGAGGCTCACTCCTCACTCGAGGTTCTCTTCAATTCCGAGCAGCTCAGCCGAGATCAGAAGCGGAATCTCGCCAAGCATATCTCTACAAACTTCGGCAGAACCGCACTCTGCCTGAGCGGAGGAGCCTGCTTTGCCTACTACCATTTCGGCATAGCAAAGGCGCTCCTTGACCGCGACCTCCTACCCAAGATCATTACCGGCACATCTGGAGGAGCTTTAGTGGCGGCTCTGCTCACCACAAAGACTGAGGAGGAACTGAGGAGGTGTCTTGTGCCAGCCCTTGCCTATCGAATCACGGCGTGCCATGACTCGTTCACCACCTGGTTCCGTCGGTTTTTGAAGACTGGCGCTCGCTTCGACAGTGTTGACTGGGCCAGACGGATGGGTTGGTTCTGCCATGGATCGCTCACCTTCTTGGAAGCATATCAGCGCACCGGACGGATCCTCAACATTTCCTGTATTCCTTCCGACCCTCACACACCGACCATGCTGGTCAACTATCAGACTGCGCCAGACTGTGTCATCTGGTCAGCCGTCTTGGCTTCTGCAGCAGTCCCGGGTGTGCAGAACCCTGTGGTCCTGATGCGAAAGAACTTCCACACGGGAGTGATCGAGCCATACAGCTTCGGCCACAAGTGGAAGGATGGAAGTCTGCGCACTGATATCCCGTTGAAAGCACTGAACCTGCAGTTCAACGTGAATTTCAGTATCGTATCGCAGGTCAACCCGCACATCAATCTCTTCTTCTTCTCGTCTCGCGGTGCCGTTGGTCGACCAGTGTCTCATCGCAAGGGCCGTGGCTGGAGAGGTGGCTTCATCGGGTCTGCGATCGAGCAGTTCATCAAGCTAGATCTCAAGAAATGGCTCAAGGTGTTACGCCACTTGGAGCTTCTCCCGAGGTGGTTAGGTCAAGACTGGAGTGAGGTATGGCTGCAACGCTTCAGCGGTACCATCACAGTCTGGCCCAAGTCCAAGATGATTGATTTCTGGTACATCCTGTCCGACCCCACTCCAGAGCGATTGGCTGGGTTGATGCGGGTTGGACAGCTCGCTGCATGGCCCAAGGTCAAATTCATCGCGAACCGCATGGCTATTGAAAAACTCGTGGATGACGCGAGAGCGAAATACCGTTCTGGTGGGGCCAACTCGGCTCTGCCTACACCAAAACCTGAGAATGGCCTGCAGATGAGCAATATGTTTTCCGAGGAAGATCTCCAAGACCTCCTGAAAGCTGCTCGAAGCCAGGGTGGCCAGGTCGAGATTCCAACCTCGCACCCAACTGGCTTGTCTGTACCGGACGATAATGACGTTACACTGGGTACAGGGCCTCGACGCAGGCGAGGCGAAGTCAGCCCGTCCTTTAGCAAGAAGCTTTCATCTATGTTTTACGGCAATCGTTCGTCACCAGCGACCAAAGAATCTAAACAGACAAGCCAGCTGAATGCTCAAGGCTGGCCCTCCCAGCGCCGTGGATCAGCCATGGATGAGATCAGGCGCCAGTCACGTGTCTTCTTTGATGACACGCCACTCGACACAGAGGCTGAACACGAGGATACAGAAGCCGAAAGCGAAGGGAGGACCGACGATGAAGGCCTACGGTTCGACAAGCGCAACCTGAGAGCAGGCTTGGGGAAGAGGACTGGCACGGACACGACTGACTTCAGCGAGGAATCCACATTACAAGACAGCGACCTAGACACGCCTGGGCTTCAAAGCGCGAAGGCTGGGACGTTCATAGGATGAGGCTTGCGTGACTGCATTTGAGTGTCTTTGGAGCATAACGAGTTGAAGTGTAAAGTAATCATTATACCAGAACAGCATTTAATTAAGAGAGATGAACAATGCGTCAAGACTTCCCAAGTGGTGCCAGATTGTGGTCCAATCTCGCCGAGGTTGACGTTGACGTTGTACAGGCGAGGTCTGGCACAAAAAAAGTAATGCAGTGGGTCTATCCCAGCATATGCCGTGCCTAGGTCCCTGTGTATGAAGCGAACCTGTCCACCTCCCAAGGGTACACTATCTTTTGGGTGAGTCTGTAAGGGTGTGTGCCATGTTATTTAGAGACCGATGATACTGCTAGTGATGGCCCGATCCTTCACAGCGATCCCTTCCCATGGCGTGGTAGGTGGTGTAGTCCACACGCGTGGAAATCCTTTCTCACGTGTGCTGGATGCAGTCTACAAGGTGCGATGCCAGTGGTTTCAATCGATCGCCTGGCGTCCGAGCCGCATCGCTAGCCAAAGTTTTACGTGCACCGAGGCGCCCATAAGCATAATCCTCCTGGCCATTGACGTATGTCAAAACCCAAAAGGCGACAGTCGTTCAACACGGGCTGAAACGCGGCCAAGCGTTGCACATCATTCGTTGGAGCCAGGCAACGCATGCAGCATGATTGGGTGGCGTCTCGGCCACTGGGAGCCGCAGTCTTCCGTGCCGCATCCGAAGCGGAAGCCTTTGTTGTTGAACGCCTGCAGCTTACTAGGAGCGGCTAAGCCTATGCAGTAGCTATATCATTGTCTAACACCTGCCATGCGATCTGCCACTGTCTGCTTAGGGGCGCTCCACTGTTCCCCGGTGTCATATAGTCAAGGCCACCACCGTGACCTGCATCGTGGTTGCTTTCTGGTGCTACTGCCACGTTCCCTTACCTCACGTTGGCCACGGCATGGGACTCACGTTGTGCTACTAATATAATCCTCAATACAGAGGGTGTGAGAGAGAGAAAGAGAGAGGGAGAGATTTCCTTGCTTCACAGTAATTCCGCTCCATTTCTTGCTGCATTTCTTGACACCAGACATGGCTGCTGAGCAGCAACAGCAGTCGCACCAGCGGCTGCAACAGTACAGCTCTGACAGCAGTACAAATGAAGCTGCAAAGAAGTCGACGAATTCCGTCGACGACAATGATTCCGGCAGCAGTAGGGACAACACTGCCGACGCCAACACTAAAACCGAAGACGACAGCATGAACCAGCCAGGGCCCAGTCCCCAAGGTGAATCAGATAACCCCAAGAAGAAGTCGTCGGTGCTGTCATGGCCGCTGAAATTCTGGAGATGGCTCGACCTTGATTTCCACACGGTCATGATGATGCTCAAAGGGTCGTTGCCTACGACCATCTGCATCGCTTACTACCAATCCAATGTGGTTTCCAAGTACTACAACACCCTCGGCTACCTGACAGCCGTCATCGCAATCCTCTCACTGTCCATCATGCCGAGAGGCAAGTACATCCAGACGATTCTGGTGGACATGATCTACACCTGTGTCGCTGCGGCCGTGAACATGTTCGGTCTCTGGTTCAGTGTCAAGGCGCGAGAGAACACGACGCCAGCAGGCCAGCCTCTGGAAGGATACAACGCGTCACAGAGCGCCGTCTGCTGCTTATGGCTGGTTTTCCAGATCTACGTGGTGAACGTCATCCGATCGGCTAGACCGCAACTGCAATTCCCATCCATCATCTACTGCATCTACGCCATCATCACCATGACATACGGACCTCAATTCCACACCGTCGAGGAAGCTGAGGACATTGTCGTTCGAATGATCATATCGTTCTTCACCGGCTTTGCCTTCTCCACTGTCGTATGCCTCCTGTTCTACCCTGTCAGCTCTCGAACGATCATCTTCAAAGAGATGAACAGCTACCTGGGCCTGCTTGGCGGCGTCATGAAGTCGCACACAGCATACATGCAGAGCTTGGAGCACATTGACCCCCTACGCAACCGTGGCAAGGAAGGTGGAATCGTAGACTCGATGGCAAACCCAATTGCTACGCCTGCAGGCGCGACTCTCAAGAGCACTGTTGCGAAACTGTTTGCTTTGCATGGCAAGGTCGCCCTCGATCTCAAACCTGCGAAGCGAGATTTTGCCTTTGGCAAGCTTGATGCCAGTAACCTCACGGAAATATGGACCCTGCTTCGAACCATCTTCATCCCGATCCTGGGCATCACCGCCATGACCGACATCCTTGAACGACGAACGAGAGATGCTCTGGACGGCTTCGACAGTAGAGGTGAAGAGGAGAAGAGAGATCGACTCCGGCAGATCGAAAGCTTGAACTGGACGATGCAGCAGCTGCGTGAACCGTTCGCTCGGCTTACTGGCGATTTCCAAGAGGCTTTCAAGCACGTAGCAATCGTATTGGGCTGGGAGAAGCAACCTAAGACGAAGGGTGACGAGGAAAGCAAAGGAGATACTGCCCAACCCGGTACGGCTGGGTTTTCCGAGGTCTTCAAACGCAAGGTCGACGATTTTTACGCTTCCAAGCCAGACACGCTGCGTCGGTGGTGCTCCCAGCGAGACATCAAACTACCCCGTGACTTCTTCGATGATGAGTTTGAGGTTCCGGACGACCTCAAGATCAAGGATGAGACAGTGCGTGAGAAATATCAGCGCAACCTGTTCTTCGTTCTCTACCTCGAGTATCTGCTGTATCGTTCTGGATACGCGATCCTTGAGCTCGTTCTTTACGCCGACGGCCTAAAGCAAGACGGCACCCTGACCAAATGGAGGTTCATCTTCCCATGCTCACGCGACATCTACAAATTCTTCAGAGCCATGTTCGTGCACGAGGACATCCCCAACGACAGCCAGATCATGTCAGACATGGATCAAGGCGGCACCGAAATGGTCTACATGGGCGATGCTTTCAATAAGCGCAAAGATCCGGAGCATTTGCCTGCTGTGACTTGGTTCGAGAAGGCTGGCGAATGGCTCCGTGTGATACCCAAGTTCTTCCGCAGCAAAAATTCCGCCTTCGCTCTCAGGGTGGCTGCAGCAACCATGGTCATCGCTCTCATCAACACCCTTCGGAACTCTCAGAGTTTCTTCATCCGTGAGCGGATTCTCTGGGCTGAGATTATGGTTTCGTTCTCCATGAACCGTCTAGCTGGCCAGAGTACCTTCAACTTCTTCGTCCGTATCATCGGTACCATCATCGCGACAGTGGCTGCTTTCGTGATCTGGTATATCGTTGATGGCCACCCTGCTGGCGTGATTGTCTTCTTGTGGCTGTGGATGACTCTCTCGTACTACGTTGTGATCAGGGTTCATAAATGGGTCGTCATTGGTATCCTGATGGTCCTAACACCTGTTCTGAGCGTTGGCTACGAACTGGATCTTCAGAAGATTGGACCCAAACTCCAGATGACTAACGGCCAGACCATCTATCCAATCTACATCGTTGCGCCAATTCGAGCACTGTGTGTCATTGGAGGCTTGTTCGTGGCATATGTCTTCACAATCTGGCCTTACCCGGTAAGTGTCGTCCAATTGACGCAAGCAAATTTGACGAGTGACTAACAAGAGATTACAGATTTCTGAGGGTACTGAGATCCGGAAAGACCTCGGCGCCAATCTCTACCTGCTTGCGAACTACTATTCGATAGCGCACGAAACCATCGGTGCCAGAGTCAAGGACCACCACCGTAATGAGTCGATTAAAGGCACACATGCATACAGACTTGGGAAGGCGAGAAATCGGGTTTTCGCCAAGGCCATGACCCTGCTCTCTCAGTGCAGGACCAACTCTGGCTTCCACGAATTTCAAGTCAAAGTGGGAGGTAGATTTCCAGCTAAGGAATACGAAAAGTGGGTGCATCGTGTCCCAAACATCATACGCTGGACACAAGGCTAACACGTTTGATACAGTCTCATCGAGTGCTCACAGCGTATCCTCAATTACATCACACTCATGACATATGCCTCAGCTACATACACACACGACGAGGGTCCTTCGTCCTGGTCGAGTGAGTTCAGGCGACTATACAGCTCTGTGCACGCCACCAACCACGACATCACGTCACTCCTTTGCTTATTGTCATCTTCTCTATTGAACGCACAGCCTTTACCACCTTACCTCATGATGCCGAAATCCTTCCACTTCATCCGAAAACTCGAGGCAATGGATCATGACATCCTCAGCATCCGGCACATTGCCGAGCCAGAATACGCGGCGCTTGCAGTCATCCAGATCAGCTCACAATGCCTGGTAGGAGAGCTCGAACAGCTCACAAAGTAAGTCACCGCCGCCACTCACCACCACAACCCGTTGAAAGCCACGTGGGCCAGAGTGAATATATGCTGACCCGTTCCTTTGCAGGATCATCCAGGGCCTTGTTGGCAGCATCGACTTCTCCCTGCATCTCAGACCGACCGAAGCAGCTTCGGAGCCACCACAGACTGTACCACACCATCCTCTATTGGATGAGACACATGAGGCCCACAGACGGTTTGACTAAACCGCATTCTTGTAATATAAAAAATTTCCGCCGCCACCACCACAGAGCATTTTCATTTGGCACTTATCTCGGCGTTGGACTGTTTGCCAAAATACCCTAGAAGTGTATTATTTTGACTAGCATCAATGATCTTCTTTTTCTGCTGTTGCTTCCGACTCTCCTTCCCTCCCGTTGCAGACTTCTCAGGCTTCACGCCAATCTGCATCAGCTCCATGAGCTCTTCAAACTCGTCAGCGTTGACTATGCCGCCAGAAGCCTGAACATGGCCTCGGGCGAAGTCGCTGCCTAACCTCTCCAGCAAAGGCACTTCATCCAGATCGCCTTTGTCTTCGCCCTGGGGAGCTCCCTTCGTATCGGTGAGGTTCGCATATGCCTTCAGGCTCTGGATGATATCCACCGGGGGCTCCCTGGCGCGGGCGCACCGCGGGATGCGACACGAGAAGTTGACCTTGCCAGGCAGATAGCCGTCGTTGGCCACCATGACGATCTCCAGCGCCCTGCTCTGCAGATGGCCGGCCCAGCGCGTCGCTATGACGGGGTGCACCTGCGCCTCGCTCGTGATCCTGAAGCACGCGACTCTGCCGTCCGCGCTGAACCTGGGCGCCGTGTGCGTGCACCGCTCGACCTCGTCGTTGACCTCGCGCCGGGCCTGCAGCAGGCGCGCGTTGCCCAGCACGCTCGCCGGCTCCGCGGTCTCGCACAGCGCGTCCCAGGCCGACCGGACGTCGTAGCGCGCCGTGCGCCGCGGCGCGTTCGCCAGCGACACCACGTCGTTCAGCACCTTCTTCGTGTGCTGCTTCAGCTTGTCCCGCATGTCCGGGAACGGCGGCTGCCACTTGAGCGTGTTGCCCAGGTCGCCGTGCGTGCCGACGATGCAGAGCCAGGCGCACCTGTCGCGGACGCCTGGGTGCAGCGGCTCGCAGATGAGGTAAGTCAGCAGCGACGACGTCGCGACCGGCGGCGAGTCGCAGGCCGTCACGTGTTCGGAGCGCTCAGGGAAGTCCGCCGGCGTCGCGTGGTGGTGGTCGATGACGAGCGTGACGCCTGCCGCCTCGACGATGGGAGGCCCGGAGCGGCTGCCATGGTCGAGCACGAACACGAAAGATGGGTTGCGAGCCGACATCACCTCCCGCTCGCCCTCGCTGTGCACTGTGGTCCCCTTCGACAGGAGGTGCACGTCGATCAGTTCCGAGGGCAACCCCATGAGCACCAGCGTATGGCGCAGGATGGCCCCTGACGATAGCCCGTCGGCGTCCTTGTCGGGCACTATCAATGTTCGTCTCTGCGCGGCTGCACTGCGCACTGGCTGTCAGCATCCGTACCGCCACCTCCCACCCCCAAGGTGAAAAGAGACTCACCATGCTCTGATGATGTCCCTCGCGCGCTCGATCTGCTGCACGGGAGCAGGCCACCGCACCGAGCCGTCTTCCTCCTTGATGGTGGGTGTCATATGGTACTCTGGTACTTCCGGCCGTGCCTTCTTCGTCGGTGACCGCGAATCCTCTGAGGCATTCTTTCGCTTCATGCTGCGAGCGTAACGCCGGATTGGGCTGGGTTGGAAGGGTGGCGTGTTTGCCTGTATCAAATGCTGTCCTCTCGGTTGTGGAACTGTCGCTGCAGTTGTAGCTCTCAGGTGTTGTAATAAGCTTGTCGGGATAGCACCTAGACGTCTTCTTAGATACCAAGCCGGGGATGCCATGCAAGTTCACCGGTCTGCTACACCAGGTGGATGTGCTGTGTGACTTTTCGTTCTATTGCCGTCACTATCCTCAGGTATTCATAAGAATTGAGTTTACAAACCCTGCCCTCATCCTCAATGACAGTAGATCCATTGTTGCCGTTGACATCTATCGAAATGTCTACGTCATGACGCCAGCACGGGCCACACGGATTTAGAAGGTTCATTAGAGATAATTGCTTGGACGATGCAACTCAGCCAGGGCTATCGGGAAACCCAGCAGTTTAGATGATACATGAATTCGGGAGGCTATAAGCCCTAGGCTATGGAGATACAGGTCATGAGAAGGAATCGTTCCATCTACCACCAAAAAAGGATTGGGTATCTTTCCTTTTTTTTTCCCCCTCAAGACGCCTTCGCTATAAGTACACATCAATATAAAGTAAAATGCTCTGTGAGGATGCAAGGGCTTCTGAATCTAGAAGCAGAAAATCATGCCCGGTGCTTCGTAAGGGTTGTCGCGGGAGGCACCCTCGGCCCTCTTCGCCTCGGCTTGCTGGCGTCTGGCTGACGAGGCCGAGGTGGGCTTCTCGGGGGTCGAGCTGCTGGACCCCACCTTTGCGAGTTCATGCAACTCGGTGGTCATCAGCGCCTGTGCGGATTGGGTGGGAGTGGAAGGCTCTACAGGCTCGATCGCGTCGTCGCTGGCAGACAGGGATTGGTCATCTGTACGGCTGTTCGCTGAGAGAGAGCCAGCGGCGGTAGAGCGCTGGCTGGCGCTTCTGGTCACCGCGTTGGTGGTCGTATGTAGGCGGTAGCTCGGAGGCTTCAGCTCCCAGTCTTCGAGCACCTCCATGCACCAGTTGATTTTGAGCCTCTTCCCGTTGGAAATGAGGACATCGCTCGCTCTTACAGCGTCGGCAGGCAGGATCGGCATGCAGCGGCGGATGTAGCGCTGGATCTGAGCTGGGGACCTGGCATGCACCGGCTCCCATTTCCCCGAAGCGTTAAAGTTCGCTGGGTTGGTCACGTACATCATGTCATCGCTGAATGTCGAGTTGACGGTTGAGGAAGTGGTAGTCCTCGAAGCTGAAGGCCGGATGGCTCGCTCGCCGTTGGATTCGCTCCTGGAAAGGGTGGTTGTGCAAGCGCCTCCGTCCTCCCTCATCGCAGACAGATCTAGATCTTCATCTTCTGGGACTGGTGGGAGTTGAGGGTTCGCTACGACCTGGGATGTAGAGGTTTCAGACCCGCTCTCGTTGGTCCTAGTCCGTGAGATGGAATCCGTGCTCTCGATCGCTGGGGACCTCCTGCCGAGCAGATTGGGGAACATCTCGCGCATGATCCGCTCCTGCTCACTGATGACTGAAGGGTCGTGGACGTTGACGCTCCCCGCCTCCCTCCTGCGTCGTCTCCTAGGGACAGTGCAGATCTTTGGGATGCTGCGCTCGTCCAGTACTGGGGCGATGTCGATGCCGGCTGAGATGGCATTGATCAAAGAGTGGATGCGTTCCTCATTCGAGCCGGCCAAGAGGATCTGGTCAGTCTCGACGCGGAGACGCATGATGTGCTGGGGCTCGACCTTGAACAGCATCGGGTCCTTCTTTGCAGCACGTAGCCTAGCTCCCAGAGGGACGAGGTAGCCTAGGCGGCTCTGTGGAACAAGCACGGTATGCTGGACGTCAAGTGCCATGCCGATCTCGGCATGCTGTAGCGTATACGACCTGAGCAGCTTGCCCGGTCCCTGGTCCTTAACCTTGTGGATGCAAAGGAGAGTGCCGCGTAGGACCAGGTAGACCTCTTTCCACTCGCCCGAGATGGTCTTGTGGAGGGGGTTAATGGATTCAACCTGTAGCAACAGCTTTGCCTCTGCGCTGACAGTGCAAGTGTACTTCGGAGGTGCCCTGAACTGGGCTTCGTCGACAGTCGGCTGTGGCGACGGTCTATGGCGGACGGCAGCCGCATAGGCTGGTGGCGAGTCAGTCGAGGGCGTGCACGTTGTCTGGAAAGCATTGAAGTTGCTCGTGGGCCTCCGTGGAGGCCTCGGGCGCTGAGCAGGTGCTGTCGGCGTGCGCTCTGCTGTCGGTGATGATGATAGTGTCGTCGTCGTCGCCGCCGTCGCCGCCGCCTGAGAAGGGTTTGGCTCAACAACAGGCTGGTCTCGGCGGGGCTGAGCGTCAGGGTCGATGCCGAGTACTGACATCCCGAATGGCGTAATTGACATGGCGAAGGGGTGTCAGGATTGCAAGGTGCCTTGCAACTATTTCAATCCAGGGAACGACAAACCTAAGGGTCCGGGCTCCGAGAGGGTTGGTGTGTATGCAGACGACAGTACGGCAGAAGTGACTTTGCGGCAGATCGATCGGCCAGCAAGCCAGACGCAGTGGGTGAGCGTCGCGCGCACGCTAGGCAAGTGACCTTGGTCTACGGGAGGGCGAATGCCACGCTCTGCCGTCAGGTAGCAATGGGTCGAAAGGACAGATCGAACGTCATCTGAGTACGTGGGAGGGAGAAGGGGGGGGGAGGATTTGAAGAAGTAGTTTTGATATCGAGCGAGGTGGAAGAGTTGGGGAAGATGCCTATCTCGGGGTGCCTGGAATGGCGCTGGGTCTCGTACACGCCCAGAACCAGAACCAGAACCAGAACCAGGGCGCAGGGCCAGGGCCAGGGCCAGGTGCGCCTCGCTAGAGGGAAACCTTGCACAGGATGAAAGGCCGCGGGCAGCCAAGCCAGCCAAGCTGCACGTTTCTGCGGAGAGAACCGGTCGGGCTGAGTCTGCACCAATGGGCAGCCGGCGGGCGAGACAAGGGAGGCACTGCGGATAAGACACACTGGCTGCAGAGGGGACTTGCAAGCCGACTGCTGTCAGGCGCCGGGAGTTGTCAAGCAGGTGAGGACGCTGGAAGGGGTGGTGAGAACACAGTAATCATGGGAGAGAAAAAAAAAGAAAAGAAAGGAAAGGGAAGCAAAGCTGAGATGTGCGGGAGAGTGGAAAGCGGTCGCGTGTGCACGAGCGAGTGGTGGTGCTGCTGTATGACGGGTTGCGTATATGGATGAGCATCTCGATGCGTGCAGCCGTCTAGCCTGGCATTGTCCTGCCCACCGTCCAGTGCTGTGTAGGTCTGCCCGGGTGGGAGAGTGGGACTGATGATGGTATCGCCCAGGTGGGCCACGCGCACGCACAGCAGGCCCATATGGCGCGGTTCTGTTGTTTAGAGTTAAAGCAGCAGAGCAGAGCAGAGTGGTTTAGCTCGCAGGGTTAGAGGGGGGCTACTGCAGCGAGTGGTCCCTCGGTCCCTCAATAGCGTAGTGTGAGCGTGGAGAATCGAGCCCGCTGCAGCATCTGCCAAGCTGTGCTTAGCCCCGACGGCATTCTGAGGTCGGGATTCACGACGGGATCGCGGGACGGGCAGGGATCAAGCCTGTCCAGCACGCGTCGTGCGACTGGGTGGGCTGTCTGGTGGGCTGTCTGCTCCTGGGGGCCTTCCTTGAGGCTCCGCCGTGCGAACGAACTGCTTGGGGACTCTATCGCTGATAAGCTACAGGCTACAAGCTGCACCGCCCGCAGGTACTCGACTGTCCTGCTGTCCGCTGTCTGCTGCATGCTGGCGATGGCGTCCTCTCTCTCTCTCTCTCTCTCTCTCTCTCTCTCTCCACCCTACCACCGCTGTCAGAGATGAGGTGAAGCAAGGCGAGGAGGCTGGATGCCTGAGCCTAGCCTCTGGGCCCCCCTCCTCCCCCTCCTTTCAGATCGCCACGCAGCGCCGTCCACGCCCACATGGCACAATGACAAATGGGAGGGGGAAAAGGGAAGGAAATGATGGAAGGGGGGGAGGGGGGGGGAACCGGAGGGACGAGGAGCGAGTGCCAATGCGGTCGGAGAACCCTGGTACTGCCTACCGTACACACCTACACCTATACAGGTACTTGGGTACTGATGGGCCTGGTTGGAGGGCGACGGGTGGGTGGGTGAGTGGGTGAGTGAGAGACCTCTTCTGAGGTGATCTATCGCCATGCTATGGTACAGGCAGACAGGGTTAAGCCTGATTGGGGCGACAGACATGTGAAGAGGGCATCCAGTTCCTGTTCTAGAAACGCCACAATCGCCGCCGTACACCTTGTCACGCAATGCAACGCACAACGCAACACGCAACGCCCCGAGAGTGGCCGTCCCCTCCTCCTCCCCCCCTCCGCCAAAATCCAGTCCCAGCTTGATCAGACCAGTAGTAGTAGTAGTAGTAGTAGTAGTAGTACCGCAGTCTGTCCAGCGATCTCTCTCCCTGTGCTGGTGCTGTTGCTGCTTACCGGCAGCGTGCGGCCACCCGCGGCTGTCACTGTCGAACCGCTTGCCCACCACCGCCCATCACTTCCCCTTTGGGACCCAACCTCTCTAACTTCTTCTGATGATAGACTCTTCCCATCTCCCGCATTCCGACTGCCCTTTCACATCCGTGATATAATGGCCGTGTCCCCTGCACTGGCGCATGCCTGTCACCTTTTCATCAACCGATCCTCAGGCCGCCGGTGCGCTGCATCCAACGCTAACAGTGTCCTCCTGCCGGCCCAGCGCGGACACGGTGTAGGGAGATGGAAGAAGGGGGGGGGGAGAAGAAAGGAAAAGGAAAATGTAGCGAAGGTCAAGTAGAAGAATGTGTGATTGGGCTCTGGTAAACCTCTGAAGCCGAGTAGTGTCGGAATCGCACGATGTTGCACCTTTGCATCTCCCATCATCCAAAGAAAGAAAAGAAAAAAAGGTGACCTGCGCTACAGTACATCCCGTACGCTCCGCCAGGAAAGTAATGATGCTCACATGCCTACTCCCAGAGTGGACACCCGCCTCTGCAGCGGTTGTTGAGGGCCCTGCTCTCACTCACTCTTTCTTCCCCTTCCTGTCGTGAAACATGGGTATCGTCATTTTCGTCCCTGCCTTTCCCTTCCCAAAGCCATTCAAGAATGCGAGCACTGCGATGTCAAGTCTAGAAAGGGACCGAGACTCGCTCGCTCAACCAATCAGCCGGATCCTCGGATGTGCCCTATAGTGCGCCGCCTCCGCTGTTTCGTGGGGCCTTCGGTGCGCTTTGCAAGTACGTCTTGCAAGGCAGGGTCGTCCTTCGACCTGTCTCCGTGGTGTACTCGTACATGCCTGGGGACGCACCGTGTCAGAACATGGCATCGCATTGCACCATGTGCATGCCCTCCATGGCAGGGGCGACTTACCGTTGCAAGTTGTCAGGGCGTGGGTATCTGTGCTCCCTTTCGGGACAGAAGGGGCAGACGTATCCAGGGCTGTCATGTACGAGGCCATGCCGGATCATCTCGTTCTTGCGTTTGAAGCCCTGGCCCCCTTCGGATCGTGGGCATCCCTTCACTGGGCAGTAGTGCGGTCGCCTCTCGGAATGCACATTCTTGTGCGAGCTTCACAGTAGGAGGTCAGTCGGTCAGTCGTGCGTCTTGCAGGTTGGAGGTCTAGCTGGGACTCACTTCAACAGATACTGCGTTGCAAACGGCACTGATTTGCAGTCTGGGTGATCGCAACTGAATGGCCCAGGGATCATGCTCGGATGCAGGTTAGCGGGAGCTGGCAAGAGCCGGGAGTTGATCTCGCTCGGCACCGGTGGGTCTGTCGGCGTCGTGTGGTTCGTGCTGTAACCTTCCGGCGAGCTGCCTGCGTAATGGCTATCGCTCGAGGATGAGATCAGGGAGGGCGCATGGTTGCCGAAGCGGTCCATTTCATGTGATGCCCGTCTGTCAGTGAAATATGGCTGGGGAGGTGGGAACTGCGACAGTGGCGAACCGCCGTAGGAATGGCTGAGTGTGCTGCTCGTCGCTGTAGGTGAATGAGCACTCAAAGGGGCAGGGTAGTGGCCGCCGGTCGGCGATGTCGCGACTGGGCCTGGGTACTGGCCGTATTGGCCAGCCGCTGCTGCTGATGATTGCGATGAGATCGACTGCCGATGCACAGGCTGTGCGCGCGCAGCAAGATCGTTGACAGCGGCATCGGCAAGCTCGCTGAGGTGCTGGTAGCCTGGCAGCTTACCGGCTTGCGGCGATGATGCAGACCCTTCTGGAAGCGCCTCAGGACTTGTCTGGATGGCGGGCAGGGTGTCAGACCGGCTAGGTGTCGCAGGTACGACGTCCTTGCGGAATGGGAGTGAGATGGTGCGTTCCTCGTCACACGGCGCGTTGATGGACGGATGCCTGTGTCCTGTGCGAGCACTCGTGGGATCGTTGTGGTGGCATTTCGCGCTCATCCGTCTCTGTGAGAATGGTTGCTGAACTTCGCTCAGGGTGGAATCCACTCTCAGCCTTGCATGGTGGCATCCAGATGATGAAGCATCGGAAACACCCGTCTCGTTGGTCGACACGATTGCCAACTCGTTGCGTTCATGCTCTGACCTTAGGTCAGGCAGCACGAGGCTATGCACCTCTGACGCACGTCGGGCGCCATGGCCGAACGACTGCACGCTATACGGTGCCGCTTGCACGTTGTCCTCGTCGGACTGTTCCGTCATCGCAGAGCCGCGCTCTGTTGCGGTGGGTGATTCGAGCTGCTGATACTCAGGATCCCGTGGCGCGTTGGATCTGCCGTTCAAGAGAAAACCTTGGATCTCCTGCGCACCAGGAGAGTCGTCCCTACGCTTGAAACTAGAGAGCGGCTGTCGTTCGAACTGACGGAAAGGCTCTTCGTGATGCAGGTCGGGTTTGAATTCCTCCAGCCTCTCCTCAGTGTTCTGGTCAGGATCCTCGTAATCGTCGTTGTACTCGTCTAGAACCATCCAGAATACTGGAGGTGCAGGTTGGAGTGTTGGAGGTAATGTGTGGCAGATATCACGATTGATATAGAGCTGGTGTGGGGGCCCGGACCTCAATCTAGTGTAGCGCCAGGTGAAAAGCAAAGTTGCTCAAGAGCCGCAAGGAGCGTCCTGTATGTGCTTGAATCTTGTCGCGGCACCAAGCCTGTCTCATCGTTAGCTACCAGATGCACTGTGATGTTTCCGCCGTAGAGGAGACGATGGTCGCTGTGACCTGCTGCTGAGACAAGCGTGTGAAAAGGGAAGTTTTTTTCTTTCTTTTTTTTTTTTTTTGGTGGTGGTCTTCCAGGTGTTCAGCCCTCACACCTGCATGTCTCTAGATGCACGCCGGCGGAGGCATGGGTCGCCAATCTGCAGATCCCAACAGGCAGCGAAGCAATGCCTTGGTAGAAATCCAACCGCCCTGAGGGCGACGACGGTTGCTGTCTGCGCGCGATGCCACACCGGTGACATCTCAGAGCAGGACGGGTATGCTGGGTGGAGCATACATTGTGCAAAAGCTGGCAGTACGTACCGAAACATGTTTAGGCGTCAAATCACTTTCTGAGTGACGTAGCGGGCTCGACAGCGCGGAGGGTCAGAGGTGGGGGGACGGGATAGCTCAATGTGCAGCAGTCATGCCAGAGGACCAGATGGGAAAAGCGATGGGGCGAAGGCGACGTGTGTCTGGGTATCGCACCAGCGAGAGGCTCTGCCGGTTGTGCGTGTGGTGAAAGATGAGGCTGTAGGAAGGCAAAGCAAAGCTGGAACAGCAGAGGTGAAGGGAAAAGGCTCGCCGGTCCAGACAGGCGTGATCAACAGAGACCAATCCCAGGAACTGCGCAAGCTAGGCAGATAGCAGCCCGCAAGCGAAGCAGAGGGGACGGAAAGGTTGTACTTGTCCAGCAGAGCCTCCTCCAGCGCCAATTCTTTAGTGCTGTGGAGGAAAAGTTGGGGCAACGTGAGCCGCCCGCCCCGCCCTGTCTTGTGACGCAGACGCAGACGCAAACGCAGACGCAAACGCAGACGCTTTCCACCGCTGGCCGGTGCACTGTGGGGGTGGAGGGAAGGAGTCCACGCCTCGGGCGGATCTAGCGACGACACAATGCGCCTACGCCCATTGCCGTTGCAGCATGCTCTCGTATATGCCATGGTATGGCATGCTCGCTTTGTTTTACCCTCTTTCCTTGTAGGAGCAGGCCTACCGGAGCAACACCGAGTGCTGTCGGGAGCCACGGTGAGGATCACCGAGAATGGGGGGGGGCTGTCAATCAGGCTTAGGGGGAACCTTGCAGCTTACAAAGAGCTTGATGCCGCCCACTCATTCCTGTCATCGACTGCTGCCGCCGTGCGGTGCTGCGTGAATGACGGGCGAGGCAGCAGAGCAGAGCAGAGCAGAGCAGAGCAGAGCAGAGCAGAGCAGAGCGGCGGGCCACAGGTTACTGGCGCGCGCGCAGAGAAGATTACAGGAGCCACACCCTTGCCATCTCGCCCTAGGACACTTGCATGATTGGGCCCCCGCCAGACGGTGGCTGCTCGCCAGTCAGACCGTCGAGATGCACGTACGGTGCTATTCCTGCAGCACACCTAGACATAGGCACGGTGGTGTGGTGTGCTGCTGCTGCTCCATACCGAACCCGTCCCCGCAACCAGTGCCTCCACATCCCAAAAGATGCGAGGATTTGGGGTTAGCAAGATTCGGCCTAGCGAATCACCTCCCCCAGCAATGGGTGACCCGCGCGGATCAGGGAGTGTGTGCGACTAGCACGGCTTCTCCTCGGCCTGAGCTTGTCCATCATTTGCATGCATTCCTACACTTGAGGCATGGCGGTTCCCAATGGCGGCCACGATGGGAGCTGCTCCGGGCGGCGGATAGCCGAGTCGCTGGACTCCAGAGTCCAGAAAGGCGTGTGTTCTCCACCTGCCCTGTTCCTGGCCCTCAAGGGTTTGATCCATGTGTAAGTGAGTGAGAGCGTGACGGGACATGCATATTCACGAAACACACACACACATGAGCTGGCTCGATCAGGCTGTCTGCGTCCTAGGCCTTCCCCCCTGTCGCAACACTATTGGGGGGGCAGCTAACCCGGGATGAGCCGAAAGCGGCAAGACGACAGCAGCGCGGGTCAAAGGGTACGGGACTTGAGGCTCTTCTGATCGCCAAGACGACGTTTGCCCGGCCACGTGCTTCCACTCTGCTGTGTCCAGGTCCAGCTGCTCTCCACATCAACGCGTGATGGGCCGTGTGCGGTGACGTAGATGCATCGCCAGTCCATCCTCACCCACATCCAGGTACTGACACAACGCTGTCGGTACTGAGTTAAGTCTACGTATCCTCCTACATCTTGCACACGGCTCAACAGAGCTGCAGTCACGGAGGATTCACTGTGCATAATGCTGACCAGAGAGAGCGGACATATCTCATGGTTGTGGTAGGTTTCAAGCACTGAGGTATATCTCCCAGAGGATCCCGCCTCATACATGTTGTACCTATCGCCATGCAAATTTGTGTGAACCTTAATGTTCATGTACCTAGAGCTGCTGATATAAAGTCATCTTGTCACACTCCAAATGGTCCCAGCTGATCGTTCACGGGCTCACCAGCCACAGCCGTCTTGTGAGGCCATTATGCCGGCAGCCTAGCGATACAGCCAATTTCTTCGACACAGCTTTCATATACTGTGCCTTACGGGTCCCGCCATTACAGCCCGCTACTTAGTTATCCGCATCCCACTTGATCTTAGCCTCGAATTACAGACAATTGATTCACTGTCAATAGAACTCGGAAGTCAGAATACTAAAGCTTTGGTTTCCCTTCTAAAGCCTCGTTTCTATCTTACAATCTTAGTAGTGGCATACATTTACGAGTCTTCGTGAATGGACGCACTTTGCTCACACTGCTCTGAGCTCAACCTTGAGTCGGCGCTATGCTCGCCTGCGGATGGTGGAACGGCCCATCAGCCGAGTCTCGCCTCGCTCAGACAATCCGCGCAAGAGGGCTGCCCATTGTGTTCTGGAATCTTGACGAGCTTTGAGGATCATACCCCCAGGCCCGAAGAGATTGACGAGTCTGCACCTATATTCTATAATGTATGGAACTGGACTGAAGACGACAGAGTCCACTCTCAAGGTAGCGGCGTCATCATCTTTTACTCGAGGCCTGGAGGACCCGGCCGTAGTTGGAGCCGGAATTTAGGCATCTATGTTGATGAAGGTAGCATTCTGCCGCGCCGCCTGGCATTGAAGAGCTGATGATCTGGAACTGGAGGACTGATTAGAAACAGATTCTCCTCTGGCGAAATCTAAAATCATCAGCGGCCGTCGTCAGGCCGCCTCGTCCTTGTCCCCAGAGTGCTATTCCATTGCTCAGTGTTGGTATCGTGCGTGCCTCCGAGATCATCAGACATCCTGTCCTCACAGCGAAGCCTATCAGCTTCCCACCCGCGTCATCTCTGTGGAAGATCCGCCTAGACTTGTTGTGACCAATGGTAGACGAGGCAGCTGGGTATCTCTCAGCCATTGTTGGGGTAAAGGAGTGAAGTATGTTACGACTACGAGCAATCTTGAAAGCTCGAAATCTTCACTAAGTATTGACCGTTTGACACCAACTTTCCAAGACGCTATCGCTGTTACCCGGGAGCTTGGCTTTGGTTTTTTGTGGATAGACTCGATCTGTATTATCCAAGACTCGGTGCAAGATTGGCATCACGAAGCCAGGAGGATGCAGACTTACTATAAGCACGCAGCTCTGACTCTGGCGGTCGACTTCGCCTGCTGCGATCACGAAGGATTCCTCAGCGTTTCTCGAATGGACGACCAGACCTTTGCTCGAACATCTCTCCGGATGGGCCCGGCTGAGTCAGCATGTGTAGGTTACATCAGACACTGGGCAGATCACACAGGCAAACCACGAGAGCGGTCGCTGTTATCCACTCGCGCTTGGACCCTTCAAGAAGACCTTCTCTCGCCGAGGAGTCTACACTTTACCTTAGAGGGCCTTAGATGGGAGTGCCAAGTCCATCGAATCTCGGAGAGGGATCTGTCTCCGATTGGCATCAATGAGGGTGAGATATCTGCAGTGACGAAGCAGTACTTCTTATATCCTGAAGCTGCCAAAAACGATGCGCTTTTGGTAGAACGAGCAGGAACGTGGGCACATTTGACGCCTTTAAGTCGATGGTACAACATCTTGGACGAGTACTGTCAGCGAGCTCTGACCTTTGGAAAAGATCGCCTCGTCGCACTTGAGGGTGTCGCTCAAGAAATTGCAGCGCAGACGGGTTTCTCGTATGTTGATGGCTTGTGGAAGGAGGATCTGCATTTTGGCCTTCTTTGGCAAGTCGATGCACGCGGTGTGCGTCCTGAGACGGAGCGAGCACCTTCATGGAGCTGGGCATCTCTTGATCTTGAACTCGACTGGGGCCGAGCGGTTGACCCGTTTCTCCAGCTATGCTATGGGCCTCATCAACTGGAATTAATGCGCAACGGTACAAAGGCTGATATTGAAGTTGTAGGACCAGAGTCACATCAAGAGGACACCACTGTTGGGGATCTTAGTGCAAACTCGGCCACTCTGAGAATCCGTGGCCTCGCAATGCTTCTATCGGACTGGCACGATCAACGAAGCAGGTATTTTAGAGGCTATTGGAGAGAACCACGATCCCATACCGCGGCTTTACAGTGGAAGCGGCCAGATGAGGACGACATACTGATTTGCAGCTTTGATGAAGATTTCGATTTGGAAGCCATGAGCGAAGCCGGAGAAGATCAAGAACTCTGTGGCCTAGGTGGTTCAGATGATGATGGTCGACATGAACAAGACCCAGTTCAGGAAGATGAACTTGATTCGCATTCACACTGCTCGGTCGAAGAAGCCGATAACTACCACGAGTGGGAGGAGGAAGCATTGCGTGATGTTCTGATGGTTCAGGTGATTTCGGGCAAACCATACCGAAAAGACTACATCGTCTCTTTTGCCTTGCTCGTGCGACCTAAGGAAGCCTTCGATAACGTATTCAGGCGTGTAGGAGTGGCTGAGATACCCTCGGCCAACGGCTTGAATCACAAGGGCTGGAGCGAAAGAGAAGTCTTAGTCGCATAAGAGTGCTCGGCTGTATTTGAACTCAAGCTCGACTTGGTGATGATACCTCTGTTCTAGCAACTAAAGCATTGGGCAGTGTCGTTCTCACAACTGTTGTTCAACTTACGAACATCCGCTGCAGGAAATGAATGCGTCTACGGTAGGATATAGCTGCTTGTCTAGAACCATCTATAAGCCCGTACGTATACAGCTTTTACAATGCTGGGCACAGTAGACCTATGTTACGGGAGAGTCCTGAAGTTGACTGTACCTGCGAGTAAAGGCGTAGGGTGGTTGAAATGAAAGGTGTCTAGTGTACTGTTAGGTAAAACCTATGATACTATTGTATCTAAGACATGAGTTGAGCATGAAGCTGCTATCTACAAGGGAATGTCCCGTCCCTATATACTATCGCTTCATGCGCAATTGATGTGCTGTCTGAGTCTCCTGCTGAGTTCTTACACGAGTTCTCGACTGAGTTATCAGAGGATATTCAGTCACGTGTTCGTGCCTAAGGCCACTCTGCTAAGTCCCCTCACAGTAACATCTGGGGTCTCTATAGTACTGAAGTACTATCGCTCTATATAGAGCTTGGGGTATATTTCCTCTTTTAAGAATACAGTCTCAATATACATGTAAAGCAAATATCTACTAGGCACTGAGAGAAGCGGCTCCTATGTTTCAATTCTATAGAGCTCTATATATACTTTACAAAGGCATTTATCTCTGAATTAGGCACTTCTGTTACTATCGTACATTTCGGATACCTTGTAGAGAACCTGTCGCCCGCCAGGTTAGTTATAGCATGCGTTGCACGCGCGAGATTTACATACATGCAGCTAGCAGTCAGTTCTAAATCCAGGAGCCCTACCTCCTAGAGAACGTCAATCACCGGTGACAACCCCGCCTAGTAGGACAGCAATCCCCGGCCCATTCGCACGAACGACTGCGCTTAGACTATGTCGACCTCTCGTCTGCCTCTTCCAGTCTCGGTGGGAAGCCCAAACACACCACTCGCGCCAAGCCTCTCGACAACTCCAGCCTTCAATCCCAGCTCCCTCTCGATCTCTGCAGGCTTCTGACCCACCTGGTCCCTCTGCTGGAGGATCGTCCTGAGCACAAACACGTCCAGATACTGCCGCCCTTCGTGACCGCGCCTGCCGGCCTCCATGAACTCCTTCTCGGCCTCATCCTGCAGCCTCGACCTCGCGTCCAGGACCGCTATGGCAGGATTCTTCCGTGGGTTCGGTCCTCTTGACCTCGGATCTACAGAGAAGCTGTCTGGATTGAAGGCAGATGTCGGTGATAGGGTGGGATTTGGCTGAACTGGGCCAATAGACCGCAGCGAGCGTGCGAAATCGGGATCTGACGCGTCTAGGTTGATGGCCTCATCACGTCTCTCCGCGGCTTTCGTCTGAGGATGGACCGTCGGTCCTGGCTGATGGCTCGGTGCGACAGGTGGCGGTCGAGCAGGCGCATTGGTCGCCGCTGGAGCTCGAGACGTTGCTTCAGAGGTCGGGGGCGGTCTCTTAGGGTACTGGCGCGTGGCAACACCTGCTGCTCTCGATGTTTTGGAGCCAGCCGAACCCATGATGCTTCTCCTGCATCAGATGAGGAAGAAGCGGCCTAGTAGCGAAGATTATCTCAGCTCGTTGATGGTATTGGGATCTTGCAGTCTGATCCATGCTGTTGGCAAATCACGGGCGCGGGATTGGCATCCACAGGTGATGAAATCATGCCCGCGGGACACCTTCGTCCGAGCGCATGTCAGACCGTAGCTGTCACTGCGGCGCGCGTGCTGACTGATTTGCGCGCCGTGCTGCACAATCCACAGTGATCTCACGTTTCACATGCATTCGCATTCCGTAAATTTATATATCTCTCTCAACACGGGAGTACCTCCTGCAGAAACCCTCCTCTGCCATCACAACGGCCTCGCACAGTCCCTCACTCTATCCTCCAAAAGTTGCCCGCCACGATGGAAGCAATCGAGCAGACCCTGCGGACGTTCCTCAAGCCGCTCACATCCAACCTGCCCAAGCCTATCGAGCAGGCTGCCACAGAGCTCTTGGGCGAGAGCTGCTACCGCTCTCTGGTCCGCGATCTCACGATCACCGACAGTGTCTGTCTCAAGCTTGCCGTGAGCAAGGCGCTGGGCGTGGTCATCATCGCCGCAAGCAGCATCGTCAAGGTCCCTCAGTTGCTCAAGCTCCTTAATAGCCAGAGTGCCGAGGGTATCAGCTTCCTCTCCTACCTGCTCGAGACGGCGTCCTACATAATCGGGCTTGCGTACAATGCACGCAACGGCTTCCCGTTCAGCACATATGGCGAGACCGCCCTGATCGCCGTGCAGAACATCGCCATCAGCGTCCTTGTGCTGCGCTACAGCGGCCAGACTGCAGGGGCTGTGGTCTTCCTTGCTGGGCTGGGTGCTGCAGGCTACTCCCTCTTCAGCGACAGTGTCGTGTCGATGAGCGTCCTGCAGCTCCTCCAGGCGGGTGCTGGTCTGCTCAGCATCTCCAGCAAGCTGCCACAGATCATCGCCATCTTCCAGCAAGGTGGTACTGGCCAGCTGTCCGCTTTCGCAGTGAGTAGTTGTCTTTTGGTACCAGTGTAGCCGACACCATACTGATTGTCTTCACAGGTCTTCAACTACCTTCTTGGCTCCCTCACCCGTATCTTTACCACCCTCACTGAAGTTGATGACCCTCTGATTCTCTACGGCTTCATTGCTGGCTTCGCACTCAATGCAGTCTTGGCCCTCCAGATGGTCTTCTACTGGAACGCCCCAGCAAGCAAAGGCACAGAGGCAAAGAAGCTCACACCAGCTGGCAAGGAGGCAATCAAGGCACCCAACGGCAGTGCTAAAAGCAGTGGTGCAGAGAAGAGCAAGAGCAGCCCAAGCACCAGGAGAAGGGGTTGAGGCTATCGTTCACACGCGTAGAATGTATCTTCTTCGAAATTAAATTTGGTTTTCAGTGCTGGTTGAACCTTGTCCTCGTCTACCCATGACACTGCTTGGATACATATGAGAAGCCGGAGCATTAGTGCATCATCTTATAGAGGCCCAATGTCTCCGGCAACGTGGCTAGTGTTCCGACAGGTCCGATAGCATACCCAATTCACAGTGACATGTGCAGATTGGAGTGGTCTTTAGAAGTGCAGAGCATCCATTTCAGAGACTGCGGGTACTGCAATCAGAATTCGCAAGACCGCTGCCCCTAGTCGCACTTGATCTTCTCAAACGAAGCTAGATCCTCGATTGCCGGCTCAGCCTGCAGCCACATGGCCTTCAGCTCCCCATTGATGCCGAGTTCGAACCTGACCTTGTGAACTGTATCAGCCAACCACTGCTTTGGCCCAGTCTGCTTGTACGCCCACCACCACTCCCCAGACACGTGGCGGAGCGTGAACTTGATGTCCAAGTACGCTTTGGACGCCGGTCGCAAGTACAGAAGGCCCTCGCCTGGCTCATCATCCTCGTGCGGCTTGGAGTACAATCTGAAGCTGTGGTAGGCCGGGTGACTGTAGACTCCCTCATGCAGTTCAAGCTCCAGCCGAGGCGGGATCGCGTCAGCTGGCATAGGGGCATCGGGATACAGGCGTTTGACGATGTTTTCGTGCCTCAGCTTTGCCTTGATGTCCTTCTCCAGCGATTGGACGTGGCTCTCCATGTCCCATCTTGCATCGCCCTGCAAACCAAGGAAGTCGTCTATGAGTTTGTATATGACGACATCCTCGGCGAACGAGTACGAGTTCTGCATGGTCATGATGGCCCAGTTCTTCTCGGGTAGCATGATCATGCTGCACATGTAGCCTGAGATGCCTCCGTTGTGCTGCCATACAAGATTGTCTCTGTAGGTGTAGACGTACAGGCCAAGGCCATAGCCTGCAACGCCTTTGTGGCATGTGAGTAGAGGCGAGGGCAGAACTATGCGTGGCGTCGTCATCGCAGCGACCGTTGCTTTGCCTAGACCGGGTTGGGAATTCTCATCTTGTTCGCCATCTTTGTCAGGTTTGCTGCTTCTAATAGGGATGTACTTGCTCATGAGATGACGCATCCATATCGTGTAGTCGAGCACGTTGGAGATGATGCCGCCTGATCCGTCTCGTGGCGGCAATGTCTCCCAAGGCGCCTCGAATTGCGATTGCGTCTCTTCGGCCCAGTAGTAGCCCCGACTAAAATTCGCCCCCACGCTGCAATGATTGACAGCGTGTTGCCGAGCCTCTTCAAGGTCAAAGAAGGTTTCCCTCATTCCCAGAGGGTCAAAGATCCATTTCTTGTATAAATCTTTGGGTTTTGAACCAGCTCCAGCAACTTCAGCTGCAGCGTGGGCTATTGCTTTGAAAGGCAGATTGGTGTATTCAAAAGCCGCCCTCAGCTCGTTGTGTAGAGGCAGGTGCCGCAGTTTCCTGATCTGATCTCTTGTAGAGGAATCGCCTGCAGTCCAGGCAAGGTCGTGCCTCGGCAATCCAGTGCGGTGACTCAGGGCATCCTCTACCGTCACGCGAGAACCGGTGTGTTCATCATGCAGGACGAAGTCGTTGGGTAAGAGACTCCCAACTCGAGTTTGCCAAGTGATCGGTCGACCATGTACATCACTATATTGCGGGTCCTTGCTCTCAACGATGTGTGCCAGCAGAGCCGCTGTGAAGGACTTTGTTGTACTAGCGGCTAGGAAAAGAGTTCTTGGCGTGACTTTCTCATTTGCAGAAATGTCACTGTAGCCATAACCCTTGTGGTGTATCAGAACATTGTTATGTTAACGGTTAGAGGGAGGTGTGACTCGCGAGCATTCCAAACTGGTCACAATAGAAGCAGGGTCGTCAAGCCTCACCTTTGCCCAAGTCTTATCGCCGTGGACAACAGCGATCGAGAGACCAGTCGTGTGGTATCTGGCTAGTGTGTCTTCAACAAAAACATCTAGTTTGGCGTCACCCAAGTCCTCGTAGTTTACGGTCGAGGAGTTGCCTCCTGCCTTCCCTGTGTCAGCATGCAATTGACCGGCCATGTCGCTTTGGGTCTCAGAGGCAAGACCAGGGGCTCAAGGCTGAACGTGAATGTGTGCTGGTACGTCTGGGGGCTGATGGATGCGCTGTTTTGGGAGGACCAGGCAACAGCTGGTTGAAAGCGGAACCCTGGACTGCATCGGAACGGGAAGCTGATCAGCAGAAAATCATTGTGTCAATTGGATTCCTCGCCAGGAAAGCGTCTAGCTACCCAGGTATACTATCCTACAGCACCAGAACTCTCGTAAGCTGTCTGCCCTTTGCTGAGAGGCTTCATGTCCCAAGACACTCATTCAGCACGCGCATCTCCGTCTACTAAGATGCAAAGCTGGCGTATCGAGCCAAGCACACGCCATCGAGGCGTAGATGGTGCTTGCAGTCGTGGCAAGCGGCTTCGTACCCAGCATGGTTGTATGGGATCTGCTACAGAGCTGTATGGCATCAATTCGCACAGGCAACAATCCCTCACTGTATCTGTAGCGATAGTCCAATGGCTTGGCGGTGACGGAACACAGTCCGAGCGGCTGATGCGGGTGATGCACGGTCCCCGATCTCAGATCACCAATCCGCCGTCCCATGGAGAGGGGGAGCATCAAGGAGCATCGCGGAGACACAGGTTCGTCTTATCTCGATAAAGAATCAATGAGACAGTCAAGCAGGAAGTGCCAGCTGACGAGTGCAGGCGGCAGCAACGGGCGCGCTCGCGCTGTGCCTTGATCTGGCATCGAGACAGCGTCATGTAAACATCATCGCGCCGGGCAAGGCGCCAGCGTTATCCGGGTTGTTGCCTAGGGGGAGCTTCGCTTGCTCCCGTCATGATGGGCGACAACAAACGGTTGCTGCCACACGCTCCACAGCGTGCACACCCTCATCCGGACCGGATGGAGACAGGTGACATGGCGTGCTGAAGGTGCCACCTCCACCCACCCACGCAGGCCCAACGATGGCCGTGGATGGCAGTTGTTGCTGTTATCGTTGTCGTTGTCGTCGTCGTTGTTGTTGTTGTTCTTGCACAGTGGTCGCGAGGTACGTAGGTACGACTCGTTACTGGTAGATCTGGAGTGCATCAGGCAGCCGGATTCCAACGCGCGATCGAGCTTCCCCCGCGTTTGGGAGATGCATGACGTGTGTACCGTACCTCCGTGCCTTACAATGGGATTGCTGGTGCTTTGCAGATGCCTGAGCGTGGAGGAATGGGCCCGCCTGTGTTCCCTCCCCCGTCGGTTGCCAGGCCACACATCACACCAGGGGGCAGATCGTGACAGATCAGAGCAGAAGAGCAAAGACCACCGCAACGAGGAGGCATGGTATCAGCAATACAACCTGGCCACTGCAGGATGCCGTAGCAGCAGCAGCAGTAGTAACGGTCCAAGCAAGCAGGGGCCGTCAAGGTTTACGATGCAACGATCGCGATGCCTGTCCAGTCCAGTCCTGTCCTGTCCGGAGGTCGGTCGCAACCACGGACGCGCATCTGAAGCAGTGGTGGTGCAGTATTGAGCCGGGTGGATGCTTGGTTGGCTGGCTGGCGGGCTGGTCAGAGCACCTGTGCACCGCCTGCGTGACAGCCCCCGCTTCTTCACAACCGCTGCCTGGCACGCACCCTCATCATCGCCGTCGTCGCCTCCTCTTCCTTTTCTACCACCATCCTGCTTCCTCTTCCTCTTCTTCCACATCCTCTCCCACATCCCAGACGGCACGTCGTGAGTTGTACCGGTACCCTCTCTCCATAACAACAACCACACAACACCACCGGCAGCATGATCGCCGACCCTGTGCAAGTCATGGCCTCCGTGCCATTGGGCACTGCTTCTGCAACGCCGCTGCCCACCGTCCTGCCAGATCTCAACACCTATGAGGTTGCTACTGAGACTGGCAAGCGCACTCTATGGTGAGTCAGGCCTCTTCCACCCCCAGCGTTCGCACAGGGCTCGTGCCATTCGACTGGATGGCTGCCCCTCTGCTGTATGGGCGAGCCAGCCGTTGGCTCAAGAGCTCGAGCTCTCCAAGTGTCACGGCGAGGGCTGTAGAAATCCCACTCCTACGGCTTCGAAGACACTCGAAGTCGCCCTGGCCCCCTCTGCTCTGACACGTCTAGCCAAGTCATCCGAAGGGTTGCTAACATTGCCTGATCAAGGGTCGTCTTCGTCGTCATGCTGGTTTCTTCAATCGTCTTCACTGGCCTGTCATGGAGCGTGCCACTGGTAAGAAGTTGGAAAGTCCAAGTAATCGTTGTTGCCAGACTGACCGGGAAACACTAGTCCAAGCGCCTCTACCACATTGTCACCACGCTCATCGTGATCTTCGCTTCTCTGTCCTACTTCGCCATGGCTGCAGGGCATGGCCTAGGTTTCCACCACGTGGTTGTGCATGAGCAGCACGAGCACGTTCCAGATACCGAGCGAGACGTGTATCGCTCGGTCTACTGGGCCCGTTATGTGGACTGGTCCCTCACCACCCCACTGCTCCTGCTCGATCTGGCCTTGCTCGCTGGCCTTAGCGGCGGCAGCATCCTCATTGCCATCATTGCCGATGTGATCATGATCCTGACGGGCTTGTTCGCTGCTTTCGGATCAGAGAGCACTCCACAGAAGTGGGGCTGGTACGCCATTGCCTGCATTGCCTACCTCGTCGTCATCTGGCAGCTGGCCTACAACGGGCGCGCCACTGCTCTGGCAAAGGGCGGCAAGGTTGGCAACTTCTTCGCTGCCATTGGAGGCTTCACCCTGGTCATCTGGACCGTCTACCCAATGTAAGCAGACACGGAACTTACAACCACGGCAAGCAAGTACTGACACGCTGTACAGCATCTGGGGCATTGCCGATGGTAGCCGTAACATGAGCGTTGACGAGGAGATCATCGCCTATGCCGTGTTGGACATCCTCGCCAAGCCAGTCTTTGGCGCTTGGCTCCTCTTCACTCACATGAGTATCCCAGAGACCAATGTGGAGATTGGTGGCTTCTGGGCACACGGCCTTTCTGGCGAGGGCCAGATCCGTGTTGGTGACGATGACGAGGGTGCTTAGATGTCCCGGAGGAGGATCTGCGTCTGATGAGCTAGTTCGGGGGGGTTGGTGACAACTGAACCGAACCCAAGCTCTGATGCTGCGCAACTACAAGAGCATTTTGGATCTCATCGAACGGAATGTGTCAATGGAACATGCTATGACGGTTGAGACTGAACAAAACTGCACAGGTTACGATGTGTCATGCACACACCAGAACGATGGCTGATTTCCTGCATCGATTCATGTTTGCCTTGAAGAAGGAGACGGTAGTTTTGTACTATAGCTAATGCTAATGTTACGGGACTCGCACGTACACGTCGCAGCTATATGTGACCCACCCAACGCCCTCCCTTCAACAGTGGAGAGTATCTAGGTCATCTCGTGTTGCACCGACTGCAAAGTAGCCGCCTTGCCATCCTATATTCTCAGCCATACCCGTACGTGTGAGCTCGAGCTTCTGAAACAGCACACGGGGGTCTGCCAAGACCAAGTCCGTAGCTCCTCCCCGCAATATGTCATTATCTACCCCTCGATGCGGCTGCTTCATGTCACATGCATCCTGAGTTGCCAGGGTCTAAGCTGCCTGCCACCAAGGCACAGCTGGAGGTGGCCCACGCATGACGTTCCTAAGAACAATTCGTCACTGGGACTTTCCTCTCCCTCTCTCTCGTGCCTCTACCACTTTAACCGGAAGCGTCCAGACCCGGAAGGCTCTCAAGACCTGGTCTTGCATTTCAGCTGCAACACGACAGAAGATACACCGCTTCGTCCCTCGTATACGATAGGGACCTCCCGCCCCCTCCAACACCCAGCCAAACCTGCCAGCCTACTACAGCAAGATGTCAGCCGAGCAGCAAGAACCCGCCGGCGTCGACGATTCCACCATCTCGCCCCTCGAACGCGTCAACTCGCTCGAGAAGCACCTGCAGACCCGCCCGGAGGAGCAGGACCTCAAGAACAGGCACATCCTGCTCGACACCACCGCCGCGCCGGCCCTGCAGGCCAAGCAGGCCGAGCTCGAGCGCCAGCGCATCACCGACAACTTGAAGAAAGGGCTGTCGAAGAGGCCAGAGAAGGAGGAGTTGGTCGAGAGTACGTCTGGAAATCTTTCCACCCCTTTGTTCATGCAGCCGATGGTGAGGATTGGAGGGCTGGCGATGGGCAACCAGGAACGGTCCCGATCGGACCGGCTGGAGTATTCGGTATGCTGATTGCGTCTGTCTCCTGCGTGTCTAGGGAACATCCTGCCAGACTCGACGGCAGCGCCGGGCCTCCAGGCCAGCCAGCGTGAACTCGCGAAGCACATGCGTGCCGACAGCTTAGAAAAGCAGCTGCTGAACAGACCCAAGCCTGGGGAGCTGGTGAAGGAGGGCATTCTCAATGGTGAGTGGGACGTGCTCGGGACGGGAGGTTGTTGCGGTGCTCCTTTGCCGCCCAATTCCTGCGCACTTCGTGAGCTGACAGTCGTGTCGACAGCCGATGAGAACCCGCTGCAGGATTCGTAGGACCGGAACGAGAATATGGAAAGAGCTGGGCAGGGCAACGTATCTGGACTTAAAGGTGGCGTGCCACGGATCCTGGGAACCGACTAATAATCAAACATCATGAATGGAAACGTGGCGCTAGCAAGATCCATAGGCACTGCTGCTTGACGTTTTGCCATGTGCATCTGCTCTTCTTCAAGCTTGTACTTGCTATACAAAAACGTGAAAGAAAAAAAAAGAGAACTACACATATATCTCATGTGACGACGAGATTCCGTGAACCAGAGCTAGACCGCCATGTCATTCGCAACGTAAAACTTAGTTGGCTCTTTATATCGAGATCGGTCATAAGTCATCTACAGCTGTACAGGTATCTTCCCACTTGCGTCCTGCAAGAAGGATCTACAGCCACGTCCCCATGTTGACATGGATGGACTTTTTGTTCGTGTATGCCTCCAATCCAGCCTCGCCGAGTTCACGGCCAATGCCGGACTGCTTTACGCCACCGAATGGGATCCTGAAGTCTGAATCCTGCGAGCTGTTGATCCACACCATGCCCGCCTCGATGTTCCTCGCCATGCGATGGGCCTTGACGATGTCCTTGGTGAAGACCGCAGAGCCCAGGCCGTATGTGGTGTCGTTAGCGATCTCCAGCGCCTCCTCCTCCGTCTTGAAAGGCACGACAACGCAGAAAGGCCCGAAAACCTCCTCGCGGAAGATGCGCATGCTCTGCTTGACGTTCGTGAAAACAGTGGGGTTGACGAAGAACCCCTTGCCGCCGCCCACGTTCTTGTGCGCGTCGCCGCCCATGCTCAGCGTCGCGCCCTCCTCCTTGCCAGCTTCAATGTAGCTGAGCACGCGCTCGTACTGCGCCTTGGTGACCTGTGGGCCCTGGAAGGTCTCGTCGGAGAAAGGGTCGCCGACCTTGCTGGTCGTCTTGATCTGCTCCTTGAACGCCTCGATGAACTTGTCGTACACGCCCTCCTGGACGAGGATGCGCGAAGTGGCGGTGCAGATCTGGCCCTGGTTCGACATGATACCCACGTGGCTCCATCGCACCGCCTGGTCAAAGTCCGCGTCGTCGAACACGATCAGCGGGCTCTTGCCGCCCGTCTCGAGCGTGATGTTCTTCATCGTCGCAGACGCCATCTTCATGATCTCCTTGCCCGTGGCGGTCGAGCCGGTGAAGGCCACCTTGTCGATGTTGGGGTGCTGTGCGATCGCTGCGCCCGCCACGCGGCCGTAGCCGTTGAGGATGTTGACCACGCCGGGTGGGAAGCCCGCCTCCTTGATCAGATTTGCGAGGACGAGGATCGAGAGTGGCGTTTGCTCGGCTGCCTTCATGACGACCGTGTTGCCGCAGGCCAGTGCCGGGCCTAGCTTCCATGCAGCCATACCCAGGGGATAGTTCCACGGAATCTAAGTTAGAGTTAGCTGTGTTCGAGCGTTTAGATTTCGGGAGGAGGCGTTAGAGCAGTGTGAAGTCAGGGGAGTGGTGCCAGGCAAGCCTTCCTGCACTGATGCAGTGGTAAAGATCGTTGCAAATATAACTTACAATCTGTCCGCAGACGCCGATAGGCTCTCTGATAGTGTAGGCAAGCTTCGCTGGAGAGGTGTCGATGACCTGGCCAAAGATTTTGTCTGACCAGCCTGCGTAGTACTTCAGGGTGCCCGTTACCTCTGCAAGATCCTCGTTCAGCGCGACTTGGTAAGGCTTGCCGTTGTCCCAGGTCTCGATGGTAGCAAGCAGCTCCTTGTTCTGCTCAACCAGACTGGCCAGCTTGTACATCAGCTCGCCGCGCTCCGTCGTCGGCATGTCGCGCCATGGTCCCTTGAGAGCAGCACGTGCAGCCTCGACAGCCTTGTCGACGTCTTCGGGCTCAGCAGCATCGACAGCGCAGATCTCGCTTTCGTCTGTTGGGTTTACGGAAACGACCTTGTTATTTCCTGACGAAGAGACCCATTCGTTGTTGATGAATAGGCCAGTAGGTTGGGTATACTTCTTGCCATTTGGCGCTGTGAGCTCCACAGATAGGCTAGACATCTTTTTAGAATCTACGTGGTGAAGAGACTTGTTAATTGTACACAATGGCAACGACGCTCTTATGCGCGAAGAGATTGGACGGGTAGACGTATGTGTGAACAAACGCAGAGTAAAAGAGGACATCAATGCAGCCTCTCTCCTAACTAGCGCAACCCAGTTTATAACGAGGTCGCGACGTAGCTATCCACATTCAAAAGGTGGAGTTGGCCTGCTACCTAGGTAATTGGCAGAGGTGTCAGTCGCAGGTCACTGTGTCATAGTGTCCTCGAGCTGATTAGTAGATAAGTAGATAGGTAGCTCGAGCTCCAGCGATAGGCAAATGCCAGTTGGACGTGGTGACCTCTTTGGGTAGGTCCATGCGATCGCCATCACCTTCCCCGATGCGGTGCCGCGCTGCTTGGCTGAGAGTTTGTTTCATGTAATATATTATCCAAGCTGAGGAAACAAGTCTCTTGTCTGACTCCGATCTTTTCGATCATAAGGACCCAAAGATGATGCCAGGAACGCCCGGTGGAGCGTCCGGCTGGAGACTTGCGCTGCTTGTAGCGCAAGGCACGGAGTCTCGGCCAGGTGGTACAGCAGAGCTTTCCATCCATGTATGCATCGGTTGCTCCCCGATTTCCGACTCAAAACCGTCACCACGGTAGACAGTCACAGTACTGGTTCGAGGTTATGGCAGGACGACGCAAGCGCGGAAGTGAAGCCAGCGCTCACTGACGCTTACTGAATAAAGTGGTGGAGATCACTGACATCGCGAAGCCATTCAAGCCGCACAACCACCAGATCCAAGGCAGCTGTATGAGGACAATACATGCTGTTGATTCTGGAGTGTGTCATATGGACAAGGATAGATACGATGCTGCTGAAGACTACAGCCTCACCTGGCCAGCTCAAGTATGCACAGCTGGTCGCGTGTCCGACACGAAAGATCGAGACGCTGGATACAGGGGGTTTTACGGTTGTTACAGAGACCGAGCAACGTCGTCAATGACAAAGACATCTATGCTGGCGTAGACAACTCAATCATGCGAACTAGTGCAAAGCTTCTCAAGATCTTTCAGGATGCTGGGCCCAAGGTGATTATAAGTGAGATGCAAAAGAGGATGCTTAGAGGACTCTGTTTTATCGAAGCGTAGGCACTGGGCCAAAAGCAGGATGGAAGCGCATTCGTTCGAACGTTGTGATGAGATAGACTTGTTTTCTGATAATTTTCAATCCCAGAACCGACCTGGTCGCTGCGCGCGTGATGAGAGATATGACAAGCATATCTACTGTTCGAAGGACCCACACTGGCTTATGGGTTGTGCCGAAGCATATGCAAGTGTATAGATCTCCCCAGCGTCCACTCGATATGTACCTTCCAGAATAGGAACTGCGGACTCCAATACTTTAGACCTCAACCTCAGTACGAGGTGCTTGAAGTGTCGATTTCCACCCAAGCACATCATGAGCCTATTGCGATGCCTCTCGCTAGACCGATAACGTCCCTCCCCTACACTGGTTGGGTGAGGAGATATGCCATTGTATGACGTCGGACAGGACTCTATTTCAGGAAAAATGTCTGAAGCTCCGCATCGCCTTGGCCAGAATACGTGTGTGCTCCCGCGGTTGATTAGCAGACCTCAAGAATTGCACTTTGCGAGTCCGTTCCAAAGCAAGGCGAGCTGACGGCCACCGAGTCCCATGCCTAGCACTCCATTCACTTCTCAAGGGGGTTGTTCAATCTCCATTAGTTCTGAAACACATCCCAAGCCTAGCAAACTTTCATCCTTCCTCCACCATTCGTTCCTGCACTGTCTTTCGTGGCGGTGGCATCTTCTTCCTCTCCACTCCCAAAATAGCCCGTTGCCACAAAAAGTAGCTCGACACGATCAGAACAGGTAGTGCGCAAATGAGCGCAGTGACTCTTATAGCAGCAGGGCGGTACCTCGGGTCAAGTCTGCCTTCGCGAACGTACCGGCGAGCGGCATCCGCCCCTCTTGCTGGATTGGGTTCTGGTGGAGGTTCCAGCTTTGTCTTCTCTATGATTACTTGTAGTTGGGCTTCTGACACTTCTCCTCGGGAGGCAGTTGGACGAGAAGGGGGAGGGTGTTCAGATGTGGGTTTGTACTTCGGGGGTGAGGGAGGAGGTTGGTGTTGTGGCGGGAAAAATGTCGAAGCAGGACGGCGTTGGTGGAAGTACCTGAGATTGAGAACCATGATCTACCGCTCTTGATGGTGATGTGAAAACAATAAATGTAAAGTGCAGTGGGAGGAATCCCTCTTGAAGTTGACACAACATTGGGTCTGGGGCTTGCGGTATGCATGTTAACTAGTTGCCAAAAGTCGAGCTACATCATCTACCTTTAAGCTAGGTTTCAAGAATTAATATGCGATTGGAAAGCTCACGACCTCAATTTTGTTGCACTAATTCGCTCCTGGTCATATCGTCCTCAAATTCTACCTTGCTAGGTATTGTCAAGGATATAGCTTCAAGTCTCTTGACGAAAGAGTTATGAAAGCTTATTCTGTTATAATCAAAAAGTGCATGTCGCGCTAAAGTTTCCATGCAAACGCATCGACAATGGTCGAGAGTATTACGAGTTGCTTCCGTATGCGATCTTATAGAAGAAGCTTTACATCTGTGAGGTTCCTTGACTTTCCGTCTGCTTGTTCTCACGTTCAAACGGTATACCTGCTCTAGTTCAAGAACCACTACTGAGCTCGATGACGTCCTTGGGTTCGCTTTGTCTCATGTCCAACTTCGCTTTCTTCCTGAGTGAGCCGCTCTTGGGTCTCCCTACAGAAGCCGGTACATGGCCTTTGCGTGAGGCGATATTCCTTCGAGTATCCGTAACTGCTTCGTTCACGAAAGCAGAAGACCTAAGCGTACTTGCAGTGTGTGGTGGTTCGGCAGTGTGGATAGAGTGAATGCCTGGACCTGACTTGCGTAATGAGGTTGGTCTCGACGTGGATATACCCTTCTTACGGACAGATGGCTTCTCGATCGTGACAGAATGATCTACCCGGCCTGCCAAAGGAGCTGACATGCCTTGTGGGTTAGCCCGTGGCGAGGAAGAGATGTAGATAGGGTCATCTGCAGGCTTGGAAGGCAAAGTTTCCTGTTGACCACTATCAAAGGCGTAGGCACCCCTGAGAGAAGGTGGCTGGTTAGCTACACTGTCGTATCCTGGTTGCATAACGGGACCAGATGGATGTGGGATTGCTTCCATCGAACCGGGGTAGGGAATCCCTGCGCGCGGGAGACTACCTGCATGAGGAAGCAATGGGTTGTTGCCTTGTTGCCCGACATGAGTCTGCGCACCAATCATTCCAGGCAAAACTCCAGTGGCCGGTGACCACCCATATGGTCTATTGAGAAGCGCGTGGGGTGGAACTCCCATGGCACGTCGGAAGTGTTCTTCGTTCTCAAGCTGCATTCGCATGGCAATGTCTCTCGCCCTTGCTTCTGCAATCAGCTCCTCGTGCGCCCTGATCTGGACCCAATAAGATATGTACTTATGTGGTTCTGTCCTGCTTTCGTGATCTTGCCCATCCTGGTTAATGAGCAGATTAACCTGTTTGTAAACGTTTCGTAATGCGGCGGCCAAGGAAGCGTCCAGGACGGTGTTGATTTGCAACGCGCCCGAGCGGAAGACCGCATAGAAAGCATCGATTGCTCTCCCTTCAGGTGTACCGTTCAAGTGATACTGTCCCCTTTCGTCAAAACTGGGCGGCAGTGGGGGGGAAGGTAGCTTCAGTCTAGAATCTTTCTTGGGCCTGCCCCTTCCGCGTTGCTGACTGGCTTCGATGTCAGCTACGACAATGAGGTGTTGGTGCAGAAACATGGTGTAGGTGTAATGTATGCGCTTAGATGCCCAAGAATGTAGGGCATTGCAGATAAACAACATGCCGTAGGCAAGAGTGTGATCGAAAGCACCCATCAATCGCTGCTTTATCGAGTTCTCAGCTGCAATATCACCTTCAGATGCTCTAGATTCGCCTTCGTTGCCTTCAAAAGCAGCGAGAAAGGGATCTAGAGGGTTACGTTTAGGAGCTGGATAACTTAGCGTCTGACACTGCATTATTTCAAGAATTTGAAGTCTTACCTGCTGGCTTGACGATCGTAGAGAACGGCGGCTCTGTAACTGGTGCACCATTGAACAGTTCCAAAGCAGTTGATAGTTCGTGCAGTGACCTTAACTTTTCTTCGACACCTGCAGCGCTGACAGGCTCAGGGACAGGGGGTAAATCGGTTTTGGGTGGAGGAACGTATGGAATGGGCACATTGATAAGTCTACGAGGTAGGACTTGTACTGGCGGCTGATTCTGGGAAATGGCTTGGGGATGAGGGTCGTGTCTTCCTGGTGGGTGTGAAGAAGCTCCAGCTAGGGCATGCTGTGGACGAGGGGCCACGTTGGGTAGAGGTCCAGTCATTGCTGGAGGGAAAGGGTCGTGAGCTGCGGTGGGCTGTCTGCCATGTCTTGCGTCTTCATCAAGAATTTTTGAGGGAAGTGGTTCTTGGGTCACTTTCGACACTGTGCTGGTACTCTTGCGAGCTGGGGCGGCTTGTTTGGGCAAAACAGGTGAGGTAGGCTTGGCAACGATATTGACCTCTTGGTTGTGCTTCTCGTCGGAGCCATCATCGATGTAATAGCTCATAAAGTCGCCATAGTCTGTTTTACGAGAAGTCCCGTCAAGTGTGGGAGCAATCACTATGGGCTCTGGTGATGGTGGTACCGATGATATATCAGAGGCAGAGTCATTTGATCGATTTACCAACTCGCTGCTTGTTGCATCCACTACTGCAGAGCTCTTCTTTAGGGAGGAAGGACGCCTGGGCCGAGCAACTGTGATCGTGTCCTCGTCAGAATCGTTACCATGGCGTATCAGGGGACGAGGTCCTTTCAGCTTCAGCTTCAACCTCTTTGCTGGAGGCGGGTCCGCCATTGGGAACGATCACCACTACCTTAGACAATGAAGCAGTTTGCGTTGCGTTGCGTTGAAGTATTCTTCTGACGACGTTTGTTGTTGTTGTCGTTATCGCTGTACGTCAAGAGAGGGTCCTCTGGCAGGCCATTCAAGCCATGAATACCGCTAGAGGAAGTGGATATGAAAAGGAATGCTCCGATCCAAGACAGTGCGGTAGTAGAGGTCTCACTCTTGAAGTCGAAGGCACGCCCGCTCTATTGCCCGCTTTCTGTGTGAAGATACACGTGATAGAAGGTAGTCACTCTTGCATATATTTATTCAAGGCAGTCGCGACTCACACAAGGCGAAGGAGTTGTACACCACAAACAAAGCTCTACAATCCAATCAAAGAGGGAAACACGGATCTTTGATGAGCCCAAGAAATCTGCAACGTACAGGCACGAGTACGCATTGTCTACAAATTGTCAGGTCAGAAAAAAAGAAAAGAAAAATTGATAATACATAAATAAATCTTGGCATCCCTTCTAGACCCACTTTTGGGTTAAGATCTGGGTGCCACTTATTGCTTGTCCCCTCAGATGTATGCACAATCCACACACTGATGTTCCGGCGCAAAGCGGGTTCTTCCAACAGTAAGACATGTTTGGAAAGTAATGTGGTGATGCAAGAGTCTAGCATAGGGGAGACAGAATGCACTTCCACGCTCTCCCTAAGCCATGAAGTCCGAAGTGAATGCCTGCCAAGCATCTCGGTAACCGGGGAAGCTAGTCCCGCTTAGGTAACCTGGTGACTCTGGCAACGTAGATGTCTTTAGAGACATCTTGAGGCGAAGCTATCTCGAATGCATCTCATTTGCCATTGACCATAAACCCCGCCTGATTTGACCGCAGAAATGAAGGTCCTAAACACATTGGCCGCCCCGCTACTGGCACTGGGCAGCATTGCCTCAGCAGCGAGCGCCTGGACATTTGAAGATGCTACATTGACAGTTCAGGGCAAAGGTGGTGTCGGCAGTGGCTCGAAAGACAAGTAAGAGAAAGACAACCAAACTCCCAATCTTTGGAAACATTGTGAAGCCTGACCATTCGAAATGTCACAGGCTCGATGCATCCTCAGCACTGCCTGCAGCAGTCACCCTGGGCGCCTCAGAGACACTCAAAATACTCCTCACAGCGAAGGAAGGCAGCAAGGCAGCCCGACCACATCAGGCCTTCCTCACCCTCAATGACCCCACGACAGGTCTGGAAGAATCCTTCACTTTCAGTGTAAAAGAGAGTGGGAAAGGAAAGGTTGAATTGGTATGCCAGCCGCTCCTTTACGCACTGCGTGCCAGCTTCGTGTGGATGTGCCAGTACTGACAGACTTACCACCCAGACCCAGAAGGATCTCCCTTTCCAATTCATCACCTCCCAATCCCCAATCTCAGCCTCCATCGTTCTCGCCTCCTTCGGATCCTCGACGCCCTTCAAGAAACAGACCTTCAGCCTCAAAGTCGAAAGCGACCCCAGCGCTCCCTTCCCTATCCCGGCAGCCCCAGAACGCTACGCGCCGAAGCCAGAGATCCACCATATCTTCCGCTCCGACCCAAAGTCTCCGCCCCAGATCATTAGTCTGTTCTTCACGCTTGCAGTGCTCGCTGCGCTGCCTCTCTTGTTGGGCGCATGGGCGCTATTGGGTGCAAATATCAGTGACTTTGGAAAGGCTTTTGGCACAAGCCCAGTGGCACACGGGCTGTTTTTTGGCAGCGTCCTGGCCATGGAAGGGGTGTTCTTCCTGTATTACTTGAGCTGGAATCTGTTCCAGACGTTGCCAGTTGCTGGCGTTGTGGGTGTGGTAGCTTACGTGAGTGGGAGCAGGGCTTTGACTGAGGTCCAGGAGAGGCGATTTGCTGGACAGAGGTAGATTAGAGTCTCAAAAGGTCTAGAGAAAAGGATTGTATCCATACTCAAAATGCCAGTATTCTTCTAGACTCCGTTGGCGTGTCTTCAATGGGTGCTTACGCCAAGTAAACGAGAAGACGACGTCGTGTTGAAGTTGATATCATGTATTATGACGTTACAAGATCTTTTACTACAAATGCTGAAGGATAGACAAACATAACCCCAGGCTTGAATGTCACGCACTGGCGCTGCTCTATCGCCTTTCTACAAGGAGGAAATGCATAGCCAGATATCCCAGCACTAAAAAGGCACCGCAGAAAACGCTGAGCCCAATGGCATCCTTCCACAGTGCTTGCACGTCAAAGCCGAACGAACTCAGGATAGCGGCACCAGGGACTTCGATATCGAGGCCATATTTGTGATCGACCAGAGTCAGGTAGCGGACCTCGTTGACGATCAAGCCTTCGAACGAGTAGTGGAAGATCGAGAGCTGGATGATTGCAAGTTAGCATCTGAATTAGAATAGTGTATGCAGGAGATAGAGATCGACTTACAGCTTGCAACCACAAGACTGCCTTGGGAATAGTCTGGTGGTTGAGGAGGAAGCCACTGAACAGCAAGCTGAACAACATGACAAGCAACCCAATCAGGACCGCCTGGCCGAAATTGCGAATACAGATGCCGATGAAAAGACAAATCATTGCTGCGGCGAGGTTGAAAAGAACTATGAACAGCAGGAATTTGAAGAAGTTCGGCGCTTCAGGAATGAGGCCCGACATGGGGTAGACGATGATTCCCATAATGAGGGGTGGGAGGAGACGCAGCGGGACAATATCGAAGATGACTTTGGCAAGGTAATAGGCGAGTGGCGAGTAGTAGCCTTTCGCTCGCTCGCGCATGAAGAGCAGCCGCTCTGGGGCGAAGACGGTGAGCGATGAGAGGGTACTGAAGCCGAAGAGAGCAAGCAAGAAGAAAAAGAAGCCAAGACGGTTTTGGAAGCCGGGTAGGTCATCTGTGAGTCCGTAGTAGTTGAATCCAAGGAAGACCGCGAGGACTATGGCAATAGCGTAATGGGTCAGCATCATCATAGGATCGCGATAGAGGTTTCGCCAAGTCCTGCGTGATAGGTAGAAGAATTGCTTGTGAAGGCCTGGTTTCCTATAGCCTTTGACTTTACCCGTGCTGACGCCACCATTTGGAGCGCCATTGATGTGGCCGTTCGATTCCGATGCATTGGCGATGGCTGAGCTGATGTCGTCGCGAATACTAGCAGCAATATCAGAATTTGCAAATGCCGAGACAATGTGGTCGAGTTTGGTCCCAGTATCGCCAGCTGCGGCCGGCGGGAGGTCATGAGGATCCTCGTCGATCTGAGGCGGAGGTACTCGGCCAGTCTGCTTTGCAAGTTTCAACCACTGCTGGCGATTTTCGCCCTCAGGTGGTTCTCCTAGAGTTTCTACACTTCGGACACTTGCAGGTGTCCTTGGAGGTTCTTCCTGCGTGTTCTTCCTAGTAAAGAGCTGGCGCTCTTGCTGTTGGCGCAGGCTGGTCTTTCGCTTGCCCTTTGGCCTCTGGACGCTTTCTGTCGCTGATCCGTTCGTGCGAAGGCTCATATTGCTTACGCTTGGGAGACTTTTGACCGCAATGGCAGAACTCGCCCGGGTGGTCCTGCCTTCTTGATCCTCATCGCCGCTACCAAACATTGGATCGTCCTCCCTGATTGGACTGTGCGGCATTCCAGCATGCATCGTCAAGTCCACTAGATAATCTGCAATGTTGAAGCCAGGCGGACACTCGTAGCCAATGTTGTCGAAGTATCCTTGGCACTTGTCGAAAGGTCCACTGTAGACTGTACGGCCTTGAGCTAGAAGGATCAATTGGTCGAAAAGGGCGACAATGTTTGATCTTGGCTGGTGGATGGTGAACACAACAGTTCGGTTGTACGTTTTACACAAAGTGACGAGGCATTCAATAACATTGAATGCGTTGAAAGCGTCCAGGCCAGATGTTGGTTCATCGAGGAAGAGGATGCTAGGCGATGTGACCAACTCGCAGGCGATACCAACTCTTCGCTTCTCGCCTCCTGAAATACCTCTCGTCTCGTCGTTACCGATCGTCTGATGCCTGATCGCGAAGATACCCAATTGCCTTTCCACTTCCTCGACCTTCTGCATCTTCGCAGCGTAGCTCATCTCCTTCGGCAGCCGCAGAAGTGCAGAGTCCACAATGGTCTCATGGACTGTCAGCATTGGTAACATCGTATCCTCCTGATCCACAAACCCGATGACGCTCCTGAAGTCTTGATCCGGAACTCGCTCGCCATTCAGATAGCTCGTACCACCAATCACACCACGCTTATTCTTGCGGGCTAGAATGTCCAAGAAAGTCGTCTTACCAGCTCCTGATGCACCCATGATCGCGAGAAGCTCGCCAGGATGTACCGCTCCGCTGATTCCAGTCAGAATCTGTTTGCCTCTCAGATTATATGAAACGTTTTCGAAGTAAAGCGCTGCTGCTTTGTGATCACCCATGAGTCGCGCATTCTCCTCTTCCTCGTCCTCGCTTAGGTGGATCGGACCCCAGCGAGACCTCTTTCGCGAAACAAAGAAGACGATCAGGACAACAGCAACAACGAAGAGGGCAACGCCTGCGATGACGCCTGCGATGAGCGGAGTGTTGATCTTCTTGATCGGACGCTCATATCCAGGGATTTCCGTCTTGTATATACACTCGCCAGATCTGCATTTTAATGTGATCGTGTCATCGCCGAAGACACTCGAGATGAGATCATTCATGGCTGGCTCGGAAAACTTGCTGCCGTCCTGTGGGCTACCGCCATCCGTGCTGATGGTGTTGAAAGTCGCTGGGCCCTTGATCTCCTGATCCAAGAAGTCGCCAATATCGACACTGCCATCCTCGCCACACAGCATCCGACCGGGTATGCAGCGGCACTTTATGTTCTCGCACCTGTATCTTGTGATGTTGCGATCAGGTTTGTTGTCGAGCTGCCAGGAGCAGGTATCCAAGCCGCAGTAGAAGCTTTCCTTTGCATCGACCCAGAACTGGAAGTTGCACTCTTCTCGCTCAGCGTTACAACTGAATGTCGCCTGCGGGATCTGGGTCTTTAGCGTGTCAAGAATCTTGCGGTTGGTGATGTTGCACATCTGGAAGTTCTCCTTGGCCACGACGCCATCCTGATAGCAAACGCCACCTTCACTCTCAGGCATCAGAGCGTTGCATACGCTATCTGTCGTGCAGACGTTGCAGTTGATGCCCTCCCAGCCCTCGTCGCATTCGCATCTCTTGCCCCCATCCTTTGGCAGCCGATCATTACCCTTTGGTAGACTACCACACAACGGATCGCTGCAGTCATTGCCGCCAAACCCTGGTGGACACTGACACTTCCCGCTGCTCTTTGTGCAGTTCGCAAACTGGTGGCAGGCAAAGTCGTCGAGATTGCAGTTGAAGCACGGTGGACAATCCTCCGGCCGCTTTTGAAATATTGCGTATGGATCGGTACGGAATAGCTCGGCGTCGGTTGTGTAGTATTTGAGACTATCCTGTGAGGCTGCGTCTGCTATGTGCGGCAGTGATACGAGCGCTGCTGCTAGCAGGGGGACTGATGCCCAGTACATGTTGGCAGGCGAGACGGCCGGTGATGAGGCGACAGAGGAGCGGAATCAGACACACAAGAAGCCTGATAGCTACTGCATGGGTGAGTGTATCGCAACAGATAGAGCAGTTCACGGGAGGGAGATGAAGTCCAGATGATACAGGACAGCAACCAGCACGACTGCCAAGATGCACGCCTTAGTCTTCGATACAGGGCAATCCTTGGAGCATGGATGTTGCCTAGCAAGCTACCTGGGGGCACGGTATGCACACAACAACCCAGACCCAGAAGTGACGATAGCTCTGATTAGCGCAGAGCTGCTTCAGACGTGGGCGCGCGACGCTTCACCTGGGCCCGAGCTCATCGCCGTGTCGGGATTGCTAGTGTATGATTGGGGCTCTGGGGACGGGATGGAATGCATCACCTCGGTCGCCACATATGAGGAACCAGACACGGTCCGCTCGATCGATGCTTTTGCCAGCCAGCGCTGTTGCTGAATACTCTCTAAAAACTGATGCCAGAGCAATCCCGCGGTTATACAGGTATTGTTTGAGGTTAGCTGGTTTTGGCGTACTGTGTGCATTCACGCCGGTACCGCCGGACCGATGGACAACGTAGCAACCGGGTCGAAGACCAAGAGTCAAACACAGGGCGTGAAAGACGGAGACAGTGTACTAGCTATATGCAGATTCTATAGTTTATAAAGCCTAGTCTTTCGTAGCATCAAAGAACATTCGTGTGTATATCGGCATTGCACACAGAAGTCAAACAACAAAATCCAGATCAAGCTCGAGACACAGAAACACGGCAACAAGATGCATCATCTCCCGCCATTTGCTGTCGAGGAGGTATGACCGACTACTTCTGTTGCGATGAGCTCGCGACTGCTTTGCGCTCAGCACATCAATTGTGGAGACGTCGCTGACGCCCTCTCTACTAGTGGATGGACACCTACGAAACGCAGGCGAAGTACCAGCTGGCAGAAACATGCTGTGCCTCCATCTCGATCGAGGAGCTAGCCTCGCTCTCCGAAGCCCCAGGTGCTAAGGCGAGCGACATCCTGGACCTGTCCAGCATCCAGGGCTACGGCGAGGTCACCGGCCTCAAAGCCCTGCGCGAGAATCTGAGCCGGCTTTACTCCAGCAAGGCCGGCTCGCCACTGCCGGCCGACGACATCCTCATTACGCCTGGCGCCATTGCGGCGAACACCATCGTCGCCCTGGCCATGGTGAAGGCAGGCGACCACGTCATCTGCCACTACCCGACCTACCAGCAGCTGTATGATGTGCCGCGGTCGATCGGGTGCAAGGTCGACCTGTGGAAGGCCAAGGAGGACCGGCAGTGGCAGCCCGACTTCGACGAGCTGGAGGCCATGGTCACGGACGAGACCAAGCTGATCATCCTGAACAACCCCCAGAATCCTACAGGGGCGGTGGTAGGCAAGACGCTGCTGGCCAAGGTCGTCGAGCTGGCGGAGAGCAAGGGCATCGCGATCCTGTCCGACGAAGTCTACCGGCCGCTCTTTCATGGCATCTCGCCGATAGACAGGGAGTTTCCACCCTCTATCGTGTCGATGGGGTACAAGAATGTGATCGTGACTGGGAGCTTAAGCAAAGCGTACAGCCTGGCTGGCTTGAGGGTTGGCTGGATTGCGAGTAGGAATCCCGATTTCATTGCTGCTTGTGCGAGCGTGAGGCAGTACACGACCATCAGCGTTAGCCAGCTTGACCAGAGCGTTGCAGCCTTTGCTTTGTCGAACGACACCATCCACAGCCTTCTTGGCCGCAACATTCAGATGGCCAAGACGAATCTCGAACTGCTAGAACGATTCATTATCAAGCACGACGAATTCTGTTCGTGGGTGAAACCTGTTGCCGGCACCACAGCGTTCATCAACTTCTCTAGGGATGGCGCGCCTGTGGATGCTGAGGCATTGTGCAAGGCGGTGATGGAGAAGACAGGCGTTATGATCTTGCCTGGAGACAAAGGGTTCGGCGAGGAATATAAAGGGTATGTTCGGATCGGATACGTGAACACGACGGACATCGTCCAGCAGGGATTGGAAGAGCTTCGAAAGTTTATGAGGAAGGATTTTGACGATGTGCCATTATCACGGTAGCGACTGATGACGGAAGACTAGGGAGGTTTCGTTACTTGTTACCATAGTTGAGATTGGTAGAAGATAGCTGCCCACATAGCACTGCTCCGCCAGTATCTCAGCAAAGCAGTGTTGACATCCTAGGGAGAAGGCCCCCGGCAGTATTCTAGTTCTAGGCCTTAAGAGCGATGGAGAAGTATTTCTCATACTCTGCGTGGCGTTATATCTCTACCTCGCAATCAATGCAGTAACAGACACGTTCAAGCTCTTCTGCGTGAGCCACGCGCCATCTGCGGTGCTGGTCTTGGTTAGGTTTGCAAAAGCGTCGCCGAAGGCCGTCCCATAATTGTATGGTGGTGGACCCAAGCTACCATGGCAGTCAGTTCAATACTGGATGGACCGCTGGACGGGCGGTAGGGAAGTTGGACTTACTCATCATCTTTGTATGTTCTAGCGATCTTAAACCGATTCGAGTCGTATACGAACCTGACTGTTTTGTTCGCACAATCGTGGTAAGACGGCTCATCCAATTCTTCTCCTGGAAGAGAGGTATAAACGCATTCTGTGTCGAGCTCAAGGCCGTCGTTGGCATCGCAAAACTGGAAGGTGACACTACTGTTACCATCTGTTTGCTGGTTTATGATGATGTTGCGGAGAACCCATGGCTGCTTGAACGCGAACGTTGAAATCATGCGCTTCGAGAGAGGGTCTTGGACATTGAGCTGCTGTGTTGGAAGTGCAGCAGAAAGAGCGGCTGCAGTTGCCAGAGACAGTGTTGTCAGACGCATGGCTAGGGATCGTGTGAGGACTGTGGCAATAGATAGAGTAGTTCCTGAACCCGGTATCCGGTATATCTCGTATGTGAGAGTGTGTGGTTCGTCACAAGCCCTATACCACGCGCAGAACGTGCAGATTTATGGATCGATCGCGAGTGTACTATGTGTGTATAGATGCTGCGCAATGGATTGCATAGACAAGATGCTGGAATGCTGTATGTCTCAGAGGATGGGATACCTAGACGGACAAAGTCACAGTCCTCCTGTCACGATCTTGTGGGATCCAATCTGGTGGGAGCGAAGGGAAGGGAGGCTCAGGTAAGGTGTCCATCAACGAAGCGAGCTCGTTACCCGACATATCGATTTGAGGGACACTTGCCATATCTGCCCAGCGTGTATTACTCGTGAAGTCGGACGGCAGGAGGATGTGATAGCTGTACGAGTTTAGCCCCTGCACGTATATACTAATCTTGATCGCGAGGGAAGCTCTACAAGGTTGCTGCTGCTCACGAAACATTTAGACTTACTATATCAGAGCAGGTAGGAAGCACGCCTAGTAGCGTAGGAACTGTCATGATGCTACACTTGAGTAGAGGCGCTTTTCGCTACCTCTTTGCATCGCCTATACAGACGTCGTGAGTGCATCTGTAGTGTGCCATTCAAGAGAGATTGCATGCTTCAGAGTCGGAGATTTTCCTACATCGCTACCAGCTGGGGGCACTGCACCTTCCCCATTGAAGACAGGGCTGCCTGTTAATCGATGCCCCAGGCAGAAACCGTTTCGCAGTACAAGGGGAGGAGCACAGAACTGGTGGAGAACATACAGGAGCACAGCACACAGGGTTCGTGCAACAGAATGCTGCAAGAATGCTTTGGAAGCGGGAGAGTATGATTGCATCGCATACGTTCAGCATTCCAGTTCGCGTCCCGTGTCTATCGCGGATGCTGCTGATGAGGCCCAGTGGAAGGCATGCATGGCATTGCGTGTCGCGGTAGACAGGCAGTCCGTCTGGCGTGGAGACGGGTTGATGTTGGAAGTATTCTGCGATTAAAGACCTTGGCACTTCAAGCACGAGGATGGGGAAATGTTTGCTGGAAGAGTGATCCTTGTGTGGCAACTGTCCAGAGCTTTGAGATTGGCGAAATCGTCACTTCGTGGCTGGTATGTCAAGAAAACCTTGCGCAGTGGCTAACTAATTTGTGGTAAGCATACGTGGTCTGCGCATCCTGAGTTGTCAATGCGACTCCGTGTGCCAACATCATCTTTCGAATCTGTGCCTGATGCCCACCTCGATGTAGATCCTACCCAGCCTTCTTCAAGGCAAGAAACACTGATTTCAAATTGTCCAGTACTTAATTGGCTCATTACACAAATGGCTGGGTATCTCAAGACTCGCACTGAACCGGAAATCATGTTGCTGCTGCACCATCAAACCACATAGGACACTGTATCATACAGCCACCTTCTTGATCAAGTTCTCAGAAGCCTGCACACGCTGTGCCCACTCAGTCCAGCTTCCATCGTAGATCCTTCTTACCCCTTCCCCATAGCCGGCTTGGATAAGTGCGGTATCAATGATTGTCGCAGTAACTCCGGTACCACAGCTCGAGATGATTGGCAAGTTCGGGTCCACACCTTTCTCCTTGAAGATCCTCTGCAGCTCTTCAGGAGGCAGGAAAGATTTCGTCTCAGGGTCCAGCAATTCAGGCATAGGCACCGACGTTGAGCGGGGGATGTGTCCTGACGAAAGCCCAGGACGAGGCTCGGGATCAGTCCCCTTCCAGCGTCCGAGTGATCTAGCGTCTAGGATGTGAAGTGGCTCGGCACCTTCCTTGTTGTGGTCCCTCGCTATCTCCTTCATTTCCTCGAAATCGACGACCTTCGACTTGTCCAGCGTCGGGAGTGGGTACGACGAGCGCTGGGCTGACTTCGCCTCGCCTTCCTCCACTGGATAGCCTTGCTCGACCCACAGCTTGAAGTTGTCCAAGAGGTGCACCGAGTGGTGTCCGAATACTCTGAACGTCCAAGCGACCCTAGGTGCGCTGAAGATGCCCAGCTCTGCGCTATCGTAGACAACTACGGTGTCGTCTTTGCTTATCCCCAATGACTCCATAGCCTCCTTGAAGACTTCAGCCGAAGGTAGCATATGCGGGTAAGGGCTGGAGGTGTCGGCGACCTTGTCTAGATCGAAAAAGACCGACTTGGGGATGTGTCGCTGCTTGAAGACCTCATGTCCTGTGCGCTTCTGCGGGTCGTTTGGCATGAACCACGAGCCGCACACCGGTACTGTCCGCGGCGCAGTCGACAGCTTTGAAGGTGCATTTGCTTGAAGCGCACTGTCTAGTTCAGAGGGGCTGATGATGTAGGACTTCATGGTGCTCTGGCGGCGAACGGTACCGGCGGTTCTGAATACGACAGGTCTGAAGGTTCTGGCGAGCGAGGAGAGAAGAGGTGGGCGGGAGGATGCAAATATGGCAGCCATCTTCCGTGAAAGGCCGACCCACAATATTAGCAACAGCTGGTCCTAACCGTACGATGTGCAGATATATCTAATGCAGCGGCGACTGCGTATCTATGGCATCAGCTCAGAGCAGAGACGGATCTGGATACTGTTAATCCGGTAGCTTGTGCAGCCTCTAGGAAGCAGAAGAAAGCAAAACTACAGTTCTTGCGCTCGTGAAGAGCTCCCTTGACAGCTTTCCCGGATCATGGGACTAGTATCAGAGCTTGACGAGGACGTACGTCGTCCGGTAGTGGGAGGGTGGATGCGGTTGCGATCACGCAAGCATGGAGCAAGGGCAGGACGTGCGACGCAGCGTGTGTTATCGGCCCAGCAGTGATCCCTTTTACTCCAGGGAATGACGAACCCTTTCTGCAGTAGCTCGGACTGCAGGGTCTGCTACCCTTGTTTTGGACCTTGCCTGGTAGCTTGGTGCAGCCACCCTGGCGAGCCAGGGTCATCAACAGACACTGGACGTGATGTATCAAATTCATGCCTGAGGCAGCAAGCCATACATCTCGTTGGTGGGTATTTAGTTCTTGCAGTCCGTTGCCCCCTTCACAAGTGGAATGTAAACGGCTTTACAGTGTGAAGGCTGAGATGAAGATCACTTACAAGTCCTACTCGGCAGTGGCAGAGTGGAAGTGGGATCTACCGGAGGAGAACGACGACACCTGCGGCATCTGTCGCGTCCAGTTCGAAGGTACCTGTGCCAAGTGCAAATACCCAGGCGACGACTGCCCCATCAGTATGTCTCTCTGTCCACGCCGCCACAACGATATGCGTTATGCACGAGGCTGACAGTGGCTCTGAACAGTCGTAGGAGCTTGCACGCACTGCTTTCACATGCACTGCATCAGCGACTGGCTGGCCAGCGACTCTAGCCAGGGCAAATGCCCAATGTGCCGCCAACCTTTCCGTGAGAAGCAGGCAGACGTGCAGTCTGGCGGGTGAGGATGGCGCGCATTCTCCGTATGATTTTACTGCAGCTTGTCTGTGGTCTTCGCAAGAAGGAAGAAAGAGCATCCTCAGCTGTACTTCGTAGCCAAGCTTTCTTCTACCCTGCATGTCTTCAATTGTGTTGAGATGGAGAACAGTCCTCCTCAGATTATGACCGGCAGCATCTTGCTTGATGAGTCAAAGAGAAGAAGCTCAAGAGGTACACAAAATCTGCTTCTGACACGCTCTGACTAGCAACATGACTCAAAACATCGATAGCCGGAGACGTGGTCGCTCGAGGGGCACGAAGGATGGCTGCCAGTGTACGGTGGGCTTGACAGACTAATGGACCGTCGATATATTGCGACAGACAGGGATGAGGAGAGGGCCGGATGGGAGCCGTCGTTATCAAATATCATAACTCATATCAACAATCGTATCAACTGAGAGTATCAAACATGATCATTGCCACAGCGGTGCTTACACACGCTTCTTCTTCGGCCCCTGTGCGACGAGCTTCTCTCGGAGCTCTCTGATAGCGTCGTCCCAGTGCTGGAACCCATCTATCCGCTCAATCACAAAGTCCGTCAGTTTCTTGCCATCGTAAGCCTCGCCATAAACTACCGATGCAGTGCTTTGAACACTCGTACTGAGATCTTTGCTCTCGCCGGTGTTCGCCACAAGGTCGAAAGCTACCTTTACCTTTGTTTTCACCTTTGGCAGCAAGATAAGAGAGGAAATGGACAGGTGTTCATCACTAACGATGCGCGCGTCTGCCATCCCCTCTAAGCTGAGTCGGCGCTCAGCCTCTGCGACCTCGAGTGCAGTGTCCCAGCCGCTGCTGACAAACGAGAGCATGTCTGGTAGCCGGGTTGAATATTGTGGAAGCGCGAGAAGAGACGCTCTAAGCAGTTGAAGAAAGAAACGGAGGGTGGTTGTCTGATTTTGCAGGTGATTGTGTTTCGAATTGGTATTGTGGAAGAGGCTTATGGTGGTGTTCGGGCGTTCAGAAGGTTCTGACTCGCCATTGATGTGGAAAGCGCTTGGGTGGAAGAACAGCTGGAGTGTCTCCCTGTATGTCATCGTCACGGTAGGAGGTGACGACGAGGCAGAAGTGACCTTCCAGCCATGTTTGGTCTCCAAAGCATCAACGGACGCTTGAGAAAAGTCAGTGAAATCGTATCATTGCATGAGATTGGTTACTCCCTTACCTTTGAGCTCGGAGACTTCCTTCATTGACACACCTCGGCACGCTTCGCGGACCCTGTCAGCCTCTTTAATTGCATCAGTGCACTCGGATTTGACTTCCAGAAGGTGCCCAACCAGTTGCTCTTGTTCATGCACCTGTGCATGGAGTGCGTTGAGAATCTTGCGCTTCTCTTCGACTTCCAGATTAGCATTTGAAAGATTGTTCCGCAGGCCGTCAAGCTCGGCTTTCTCCTCCTCTGAAGTGGCTGCAACGCTTTGCTCCAACTCTTCAGCTTCAGCAACGACGTTCTCATGTTGCTGTTCAAGAGGTGGCAATGCCTGTTTCAAGACTTGCTCAGCCTGCTGCAAGGTCTCATCGTCTTTGATAAGATTTTCGCCGATCCCTTGCAGGCCCTTCATCAGATCTTCCAAAAGCTGACTTCGCCATCCATACCACATTTCCTTGCTTCGGTACCTCGCATTGGCTTTGATGTCTCTGAGTTGAGTGTCGATTGCCTCCCGTTGCTCGGACTCGGAGGCCATGTATGCAGTTATAAGAGGCGGCGTAGCATCGAAGGTGTCTTGCTCCAGCTGCTTAATATCTGCCTTGCCCTCAGAGAGATACCGCTTGAGCTCTCGACAGGCATGCGAGAACATCTCCAACTCTGGCACGGTACACGCGCCAGCAACAACGCCGCTTCCCAAGGAGATGTCCTGCGCATCTTCCAAGATGCCAGCACCATTCCGACCCTTAGAGGGCGTAGGGGCTGCAGTCATTCTACGCTTCGTTGTCGTCAAGTCCATGAACCGTACGCCCGCCTCATCCAAGAACTCCTGAAGGTGAATTTTCTTGTTGGGCAGTCTAGCAGCTTTCAACTGCTCGAGCTCGTCATTCAACCTTCGTGCTGGGGAGCCCAAAGACATCGTGTTCTTGCCGGGAGTCTTCCCTCTAGGCGTCATACCACGCCTTGGAGTCGCATCCTTCGCTGGCGTCTGCTTCTTGGGGGTGACGTTACGGAGGGTCTCCTTACGGGGCGTGTTCATGAGCTTGATGGTGTCTGCAAGTGATATTCCATCCTTGCTTGGACTGGGCCGTTGCTGAGGGGTTCGCTGCTGCTGCGGTGTTGTCGGTTGTTCACCAACGTCAGCATAATGATTTCGCCCTTGTGGTGCCAAAGCTATGCTGTCAATTTTTTGTGTCGTAGCGGCTTCGACTGGAGAGCTGCGCTGCTGTTTCAATACTGACGGCGATAGCTCTCTGTCCTGCGACTGCAAGCCTAAATGTGATACTGATTCCCTCTCTGGGGTCACACGCTGCTTGTCACACTGCGCATCTCCATTCACCGACGTTGGTTGACCAGAATCATCTTCGATAGGAGGTAGTTCAGGATATGTCACGTGTGCATTTGGCGAGAAGCCGAGGGTCCGCGTGGGTGAACCATGGACCCTATCTTCAGACTGATGAACGGAGGAACGACTGGAATGAAGCTGTAGGATAGGCGTCAACAGTTTGCTAGGTGGTCCAATGTCATCCGCATCCTTGAAACGTCCTTGCTCCTTTGGCGTAGTGTTTATTGCATTTAGGGAAGGCGATATGGGCATATCTGGGGTCTCGAACCCTGCTCCAGTCTCAACGCTTACAGCTTCCTTTATGCCTCCGAGAGCTGTGGTCATCTCCATTGAAAATCCTTCATCGAAACTTTGGTCAGACACTCGCCCAGCAGGCTCAATACGGCCAGCAGCTACTGTGAAGTCCATGGTTGCATCTCCTGCATCGGACGCTGGCAGGGATGGCTGCCGTCTCACGGCACTTCTCACGGCACTTTGTCTACGAGTGGTTCGACGTGGAGAGCCTGCTTCCAGTATGCCTCCACCTGCTACTGTGAAATCCATTGTTGCGTCACCGCTGAGCGACACACGGGCGGCCGACGAGCGTCGACGCTTCGATGGTGCGCTCTCTTTCACACCAGGTGAGCCCGATTCAGAGGTTGACCGCCTCCGCTTCTGCCTATGGTCGTGTCCTCGTAGAACTTGACCCACAGCCTGTGTGAAGTCCATTGTCCCATCCCCATCGTCTGAGTCGAGACCTTGTCGGTGCCCGCCGTTCAAGATGCCGCCTACAGCCTTGGTGACGTCCATGCTCATATCGTCCTCATCCTCCTCCTCCTCCTCAACGGTTGCTGGATGCTGCACTGTTCCAGAAACTAGCTTGGTCTGCTGAGCTGGTGAGAATGTGCTGAAAGTCTCTAGACCCTGCGTAGGGCTGACAGGCGACTCGTGTGCCTTTGATTGAGCCCAAGGCTTGAATGCATTCGTGATTTCTTCGCTCACGAGCTCCATTGACATCTCACCGAACTCGTCGTATGCGATCCCGCGGGTTCCTGCCAAGTCTGCTGCTTGTTTCAATGCTGCCTCCAGACGCGCGCTTGAGCTGGTGCTCGATGCGCTTCCTGAGCTATGTTGGGTTTCGTCGCCAACGTCTAGACTCATCGCCGTACCTGTTGCGTACTCTTCTGACATGTCTTCGCCTTCGCTCTCAGACTCGCCGTCAATTTCACTGCTTTCTCCGTAACCACTCGGGGAGGACGCGTCCTCAGGATTGTTGAAGTTCATGGGTGGTGTACCAGAACTTCTTCTATGCTTCTTCTGATGTAAGTCTCGCTGATGCGCCGGGGAGGAAGATGGAAGGTCTACATCGTCGGACTGTTCTGGAGGAGTGGAAGGCGGTTCTTCATCGCTACGATGTGTTGAATGTGTCTGTCCTGGTAAGCTATGACGTATACCGGACTCGCGTCGCGTATTTTCTGAGCCTTCCGTGGATGTTGTGTGGTCTCGCATGTATTCAATCACATCCCAAGTATGTAGCGTCGCTTCAGGAGCAAATGAAACGCGTCTGTTGGCCAAACTCTTGCGCCTCTCGGCCTTGCGCTTTGCTTCATCATCCTTGTTGGGTAGAATGGATTTGACCACAGGTATGAATGCGGACTTTCTCCTGTTCTTCGCGTCCTTTGCATCTGAATTCGCGCTTGCGGCACCACTCTTGATACCGTCCAGACCTCCTGGGCCAATGCTCTTACTACGTCCCTTTTTGCTATTCTTCCTGGGTGAAACGTCATGCACCTGAGTCCAACCATCTCCCAATGCTGCCGGCGCAAAGTTCTCCTTGTTCTCTGGTGACGACATCGTGACTCTTGTTCAGCACTTCCAGCCCCAGGTGCAATAGAATTGCCTTGTTGTCGACTCATGCGCGATAGGTGCAACAGTTAGGCGGTAAAGTTACATTAGGATTTGGCACGAGCCGCGGAGAGTGACGTGAAGCCAGAATAATACCCACTACCCGATTAGGAACAGAAGTAAACAGTGAAGCTCACAGTGGCCAGAAGTCGCGGCTGGTCCTGTGCCTGCGTCCGCAATGCCAAGCTCGCACACACATCCGAACGCCAAGTCCAAATTGTCGCCCGAACTTTGAGATTTCACAAGTCCACCGCAAAAGTCCGCACCTTGACGACGACCAGCCGACGACAACTACTCACCACTCCCCCGTCAACGCTGCCATTCGCCCAACACAGCAATCATGGCGACCGAGTTGACCGTGCAAAGCGAGCGCGGTATGCATCAACCACCATGTCACATCCGGCAAAATATGAAATTGTACTAATGTCCCAAAAGCTTTCCAGAAGCAGCCTCACATTTTCACCAACGCTAAGCGCCAGAGTGGCAAATCGAAGAGAGTCGGAAAGGGTGGCAGGAGATGGTATAAGGACGTCGGTCTGGGATTCAGGACCCCAAAGAATGCTATTGAGGGCAGCTACATTGGTACGTTTGGCAGCAAGGAATGCAAGAGATGGTCCGGAGATGCGAGAAGGGAAATGTGGTTGGAAGCATGTTGGGTCTAGGACTAACGACAGACCCATAGACAAGAAGTGCCCACTCACCGGTCTTGTCTCCATTCGCGGCAGGATCCTGACCGGCACTGTCGTTTCGACTAAGATGCACCGTACCCTCATCATCAGGAGAGAGTACCTGCACTTCATCCCCAAGTACGCCCGTTACGAAAAGAGGCACAAGAACCTTGCCGCGCACGTTTCGCCTGCTTTCCGTATTGAGGAGGGCGACCAGGTGACCGTCGGCCAGTGCAGGCCTCTCTCGAAGACAGTATGTTGCGCGCGACCATCAATGCTGTGATACATGATACGGAAACTGACAATCGATAGGTTCGATTCAACGTCCTTCGTGTACTGCCACGCACCGGCAAGGCCGTCAAGCAGTTCAGCAAGTTCTAAAGCGTTTGCATAGGGGTGTGTTTTAGTCAAGGGTTTTTCGCCTCGCGCAAAGGGTTATGCGACCTTCCTAGCCTAGTAAACTACGTCCTGGGCGGCGTTGATTCAGCGAAAGAATGAAGGCTGGAGCAGACCATCTAGCATTGGCATGGCTCTTCTTTATTCTCTGGACGCTTATGAAACATCAGATGTAAACGAAAAAAATCCGACTCGTTGCGCTGGCTATCCTCCCTCGATCTTTCCCTTTATATCAGTGCTGTCCTTGAAAGCCACTGTCGCACTATCAATCAGCCCTCTTGCGTGATCTGACGACTGCAGATCATCTTTCACGATGTGCGGTTTTACATACGACATCCTTTTGTACGTCCTAGGCCCAGTGCCAGTTATTCACAGTAGTCTGCGCATGAAATCTGGTCTCACTATCCTATAGAGACGTCCTGTCACGAAGCTGTAACATAGTGGGACGTGTTGTAGCCAGAAATGGACATCAACCCAAATGCATCACCATCATCGTTTTATATAGTCACGTGCCTTTGATGTATCTAATTGCTTGCATAAGCACAAGCCACATCTGCACCTAGCAACCGTGCTTCCCTTGGGATCGACTTCCCGTACAAGCCTTCGCGTTCGATTTCACTGGCTCACAGGTTTCTCTTACGCTCGCACCACACGGATTATGCCATTCCAGCCCCGTGACCCGCTTGCGCATTGAGGACATGTACAGAATTAGGAGGATCCAGCATTCTGCATGTATTGTGTAGGGAAGGCGAAACATTAAAGGTCAGTCTTATCAAAAGTGCGAGTCTGCCGCGCACATGCGAGGTGGACTAGTCGAAGCGCGTCAGTGCACTGCTTGCTTTCACCCACGCTTGCGTTATGGCTAACCGAATAAGACAAGTTGTTGTTGTTGCTGCTGCCAAAGAAGCCGCATTTGGTCTTTAAACAATCTTGTATATGATGCATCGTACGAGAACTAACGCGTCAACAGTGATGGCGAGATCAGCATAAGTTAATGCACTCATTTCGAGGCGACACCTGTTTACGCTCAGCCGCGGGCTTGAAACAACGGAGCCACTTCAACCTGGTGTCAAATGTCCAGGCATCTTTGCAATCTCAAACGCCATGAAGCCTCAAGGTTCTCTAGCGACACTGTCCATCAGCGCTGTTGATAGTCAAATACGAAGGCCGCATCATGATTCACATCTAAAGGACGACTGCAGCCCCAAAGATCTTGGCCGCAAGGCTTCTGAGAATGAGCGTCAGCGAAGCAGCGCACCGCCTGCAAGACCCAACGTAGTCATGAATGACAACCCAAAATTCGGACAGTCAGCCCAACTTTCTGCAACGCTTCGTTTGCAGAGTCGCGGAGTGCCGGAAGGTTCTAAGGTTGTAGCCGGTCAAAGGGGACCACCCGAGATTACCAGCAGCAAACCATACAATTCGGTCACTAGCTCTCGTTCAGCAGACATACAAGGTCAAGGAACATTGGAATCGAACGACCGCAAGCGTGGTTCCCAACTTGCTGTGTCTTCTGACCAAGGGCAACGGCCTAGGCCTCCACCTACGGATCACAGCCCGGGTCTACCATTATTCAGCGGGTCGAGCACTTCAGATTCAATGAACCGTGGAGTAAAGCGTGGAAACGAGAGCCCTGCTCTCTATCCAGAAGCATCAGCGAAGCGGCCGAAATTAGATCGTGATACTGTTGATGGTCGCATCAAACCTCCCTCAGAACTGGTCCCCGAGAAGTCTTCTAATCATCATGACGGCATAGGCTCAGGTGCAAGCCGACAGCGCACTCTTACAATGATGGACCAGAACCTGGCCCGTCGGAAATCGGGGTTGAGCTCTAGTCAGTCTAATGATCCTGAAACTCACAAAGGCTTGCACCAAACATCCGTAGTAAAGGAGCGCAGTGCAGAGTCCAGCGAACATTCTCAGGTCGGACATCAGCAGATCGTTGCGACCCTTACAAGCGATGGCCGACAACATGTAAGGGCACATGACCTGGCCTCGACGAGACCTTCACCTGAGGATGACGGGATCAGTGTACCGGCAGCCAGTGTAAGCCAAGTGCCGTCCGACAAACTCGATAGAGCATCAAGGATGCCATTTACTGTTTCAGCGCCGAGTGATGTTATTGCGCTCTCAATCGAAGAAAGCTCCGCGCCAGCACACCCAACAGTATCACCTGATGCTAACTGTGGCGCTTTGGGTTCCGATGAATTGAAAGTTATTCTGCCCCAGGACGGACATAAGTTTCTAAGGTCACCACATCCAGGTGGCCCGCATGAAGCTCAGCTTAGAAGTGGCTTGTCTAGTGGTACCAATGACGCTGTGTCTTCCTCAGCGCATGATGGCACACGGCTTGAGACTTCCATACGGCAGTCTTTACCACACGGTCCTACTGCTTCACACCTCATATACATTTCCGACAAGGTTCGAACTGCTCTAGATAAATGCATCAGAGATTGCGCTAGCGAGACAGAATACTGGAATCGCATCAGTCTAGCACGTGCGAGAAGGACTATACATGTAGCCCAAAGCCAGACCAAGTCGCTCGGTGAGACTGATGAGCCAGTATCTTTCGCAAGATTAACACCATTGGACTTGACTCCGAGGAGTTCGGGCAAAGATGGACCTGTCATGCAACTAAGAGTTGAGAATAACACACTGACGAGAACAGTGAAGTCGAAATGGACGGTTCCTTGCAGTATGTATAGTACGCAAGAGGTGTCAAATCAGGTGCCTGAATGGGCACACTACGTGAGCCTTGAGGCAAACATTCTTTCATACAACACCACGACGCTCCAGAGCCTGCCATATTTTGGTGATGAATTTGACATGGCGGACGAGCTTGGCCAAGATCTGAAGCTACTCTACAACATGGATTTCGAAGGCCGGGAAGACAAAGTGAAGCGGCTCCTACAAGCAGAAAGACTTGAAGAATTTGTCGATGAAGCACTCGCGAGTATAGGCTGCGACTGGGAAAGCGTGCTGCAGGTATTCCTTGACCCCAACCCAGACGTCGGATTGGATTTGGAAGCGCGGAGTGCCGTGGCTAGAAGAAAAGAATGGTATAATGAGGCTGTTCTTAAGGGCGAAGAAAGAGTATCTGTCGTCTTGTCCAGATTGCCTCCTTCAGACCATAGGAAGAATGCTATTGCAGCGGTATTTTGTAAACACTTCCAGGATGTAACTGGCTTCACACTATGGCAGATTGCAAGAAGGCATGACCTGGTGAAACCTCCCAGCAAACAATTGGATGAGGATGAGGATGATAGAGTTTGCAGAATCTGCCGCACAGGATACTGCACCGAGCACGGCGAGATGCGGGAATATGACGATGAAGCCAGCGATAGGGGTTATGACTCCGCCACCGGTGAAGAACATGCACTTTCTACGGACATTGTACATCCGCTCAATGTGAATTTCCGCATTCGAAGCAAGTTCACGCAGCGGAAGCAGGAGGATGTGCAACAAATCAAGGACAGAGATGATATGGATATTCGTAAAAGAGATCCCCGAAGACTTGAATACTGGATGGATACCGATAAGTATGAGAGGATGGTGGAACTTCGAAAAGCGTTCTATCCATGCTACCACCCTGACCAGACGTGCGAAGAAGCGCAGTGCTCTTGCGCCAGACAAAAAGTCATGTGCGAGAAAAGCTGCGGATGTGCGCAAAGCTGCCCCCGCCGATTCAAAGGCTGCGCATGCAAAACGAATGACGGAAGAAGCGTCTGTTTCCAAGACGATCGTTGCGTGTGTTTCGCTCTTTGGCGCGAATGCGACCCTGATCTCTGCGGGGGGTGTGGAGTATCTGATATATTGGCTCCTGGCAACAGGCATGATGATACTCTATTGGCTGGCAGATGTGCAAATGCTGGACTGCAGCGTGGAAGGCCAAGGCACACCATCTTGGGAGAAAGTTCTGTTCACGGATTAGGTCTGTATGCCTGTGAGGACATTAACGCCCACGAGTTCGTAGGGGAGTACCGGGGCGAAATAATCACAAAGCAGGAGGCAGAGCGGCGGGGTGTGCTACAGAAGATTCTTGACCTCAGCTATCTGTTCAATATCAATGCTGACCAAGAGGTTGATGCAACATACATGGGCAACAAGACGCGGTTCATCAACCATCTCAAGTACGGCAAAGCTAACCTGGTCGCCCGAATCGCGCTTGTAGGCACAGTGCACCGTATTGCGTTGTTCGCAGACAAAGCAATCAAAGCTGGAGATGAACTTTTCTTCGACTACGGACCAGAATTCCCTGAGCACAATCTTGGAGGCAAGGCACCAGCCAAGTCTGCTCCAAGAGCTCGCAATACTAGAGACGTGGCATCATTCTACGACGCCGAGGTAGAGGAGGATGAAGCAGGCAATCGCCGAGTGAAAAAAACTACTCGAGGTCGGCCCAGGAAAGACAATGGAAAACAAAGCAGATCGAAAGCTGAATCAAAAGCTGGAGTTCGGACAGGTAGAGCACGCAAGGTGACGAGTAAGCGAGCGCCAAGCAGGAAGCCACGGCCACGTCGTCACGTCGAAGAGAGCGAGGGAGAGAACAGTGAAGCCGGTGGTACACGTGCTTACAGGGCCACTGGAAGCGGCCCACAACAAACCACAGAATTGAGAACCGTAATCCAAGATAGCGTTATCGAGGAGATCACTTCAATCTTAGAAATGGATGATCATGCCGATATGGATTTCAGACCGGAATTCGATGCTAGGGATACCTCTTCAGGATCTGACGAGGAAACAGCAAACAGTGGAGGGGCCACATGTCGGAGAGTCGCAAGAAAGACTGTGAGAGGTCTTAGAGGACCAACAGCAAGAACACAACACCGTAATCGGGATGGGGAAACAGAAGAATTGCGGTAGATTGACGCTGAGAAGGGTCAGTTGAAACCACCTTTATCTCCATTTTCATGGCGAGTATGGAAGAAGTGCAGCCAAGGCTAACACTGTGGCAGGTGCGGTTTACAGAGGTTTCGGATCGCTAGACCATCCTTCTGTCATTGTGAACTAAAGGTGTCACATAAAGCGACGGATATCAGGTTTGAACTTGTATCATACAGTGGTCATTCCATCATGCTACTAGTAGCCTGATTCTGTATAGCTCTAACCGCTTCTTCTAATATACTGTTCTTTTTATACCCATTCTTAACGATGATAAAACGAATGTAGAGTAACACATTAATTATTTAAGTTACTCTAAGTTAGTCAAGTTTGCCAAGGAGCTCACCGGGCCGGTAAGAACGATACTGAGGAGCGGTCGCATACACTTTCCTAGATTGGAGGATTCTATCCTCCAGCTTTACGTCATTGTAGAGAGCTCTAACATCGAAAGACGTAGCTAACGAATGACCTTGATTACACAATGTTTACGAAGCTATAATCTTTTTATCCAACTCCCTTCGATTCCCAGCAGATATTCTGGTGCAATATTTGAAACTCTACACGACAAGACCCGCTACGCCAATACGCGCCTCCCGGCTCCACAATCGCCATGAGAACCGCACTTTCAAGAACCTTCATATCACAACCCGCTATTAGATCTCAGATCAGGCATACGAACCACTTGAGAATAATGGCAGTAAGCAGGCACTATGCCTCTACTTCAACCCCACAGCTCAATGACCCGTCACTGTTCAAGTCTCTAGCATACGTCAATGGCGAATGGGTGTCTGCGAAGAGCGGGAAGACGTTTGAAGTCACAGACCCCGCTACTGGGAAAGTGATTGGGGACATGCCTGAGATGGATAAGGGTGATGTCGAGATTGCGATCAAGGCTGCAAAGGATGCGTTGTCAGCTTTCAGGAAGACAACAGGCAGAGAGCGTAGCCGGATGCTGCGGAAGTGGTTCCAGCTGATCATGGATAACGCCGACGACTTTGCGAAGTTGATCACTTGGGAAAATGGCAAATCCCTCACCGATGCAAAGGGAGAGGTCAGCTACGGTGCCGGGTTCTTTGAATGGTTTGCTGAGGAGGCGCCACGCACTTATGGTGAGACAATACCGGCCACCATTCCCGGAAACCGGGTTTTTACCATTAAAGAGCCTGTTGGGGTTGCTGCGGCAGTGAGCGTCTGGAACTTCCCGCTAGCAATGCTGACTAGGAAGGTCGCACCGGCATTGGCTGCAGGCTGCACGGTAGTGGCGAAGAGTCCTGGGGAGACACCTTTCACCTCAGCTGCATTGGCCGAGATGGCGCACAGAGCAGGCATTCCAAAAGGCGTTTTCAATGTCGTCACTGGGATGAAGAACTCACCAGAGATCGGAGAGACACTGACGACCAACCCTATCGTGAAAAAAGTGTCCTTCACAGGGAGCACTGGAGTAGGCAAATTGTTAATGAAGCAAAGCTCGAGCACACTGAAGAAGCTCAGCTTTGAGCTTGGCGGAAACGCCCCTTTCATAGTCTTTGACGACGCCGGTAAGCGGTCATTGCAACCTGTCTCTTCGAGATCTGGTGATGTGCTAATACTTTGATGCCGAATAGATCTCGAAGCCGCCGTCAACGGTGCCATAACCTCCAAGTTCCGTGGTTCAGGCCAGACCTGCGTCTGCGCAAACCGCATTTACATCCAGTCCGGCATCTATGACGAGTTTGCGAATCTCTTCGCCGAGAAGGTAAAAAGCTTCAAGGTCGGCCCTGGGTACGAAGAGGGCGTGACGCACGGCCCTCTCATCCACGACCGCGCGATTTCTAAGGTTCAGGCTCATGTCGATGATGCTATTGCCCAAGGCGGCAAGGTGTTGATCGGTGGGCAAAAGCTCCCCGAGCTTGGCAGCAATTACTTTGCACCAACGGTGATCAGGGATATGCGAAACGACATGAAGCTCGCTCACGAAGAGACCTTCGGCCCCGTGGCGGGCCTATTCAAATTCGACACTGAGGCTGAAGTGGCGGCACTTTCAAACGATACAGATGTAGGCCTTGCTGGCTACTTCTTCTCCAAGGATATCCAGCGATGTTATCGAATTGCTGAAGCCTTGGAGGTTGGCATGGTGGGTATAAACACTGGACTCATCAGTGATCCCGCTGCACCGTTTGGCGGCGTCAAAGAGTCTGGCTTTGGAAGGGAAGGCAGTAAGCTTGGTATTGATGAGTACCTCACTACCAAGATGATCACGCTTGGTGGTATGGGACAGGAGCTGCAGAACTCTGGATGAGTTATATGCGCTTTGTAAGTGACCTTACTTCATGAATGCTCGTGTGTACACGCCTAAAGTGTTACGATAGTGAAAGGCGCCTGGGACAGCATATGAGGACATGCCTGGCGGGATGGTGTTCGAAAGTCATTTAAACACTTTGGTCTTGTATTTGATAATAATCCACTAATTTAGTCAAACAATAGTTGCTTGCCTGAGTATTAAGGTAAGTAGTGTATGATGAAGATTAGCACAGGCACAGGTGTTGCACACTGGCTGAGCAGTAATCCTTAGGGTTTGGGAAATTTTGAAGAATAACTTGCAGACGCTATGTAATCTGACCTCAGTAGTTTACGCCTCTGGGGCGTAAACACTGACCTAGCTTAATCCCTCGACATCTAGCAAAGGTATACCAGTCCGCTTGCCTAGGCGAGTACTGAGTTTTGGTATCTAATCTGTAACAGCGAAGATTGACAGCAGGATCGCTGGACAAATGTCTCAACATACAACGTGTTATAGCTCGAGTGTGTGATGACTATGGGCGCAGATTCTCCTTCTAGCGCATCTGTATGGTTGAATCTTTTTCACTCTTTGGCGATCTACAACTGAGATAGATGCAGATATATTTGAACGAAAGAATGGCTTGATCGCAACCATTTACATGATTATGCATTTAATATATATTATGAATAAGTGTCATCAGAAAGTTCCGTTGTAGTCTTAGGGTTCTTATTCATTGTCGTCTTAATCTAGCTGATTTATCCTCAGTATACAGGTATCCTGTATTCCTCTCTAGCGTCACAGTCCTTGCAAACATTAGTGTCTATGGGCCTGTGAATTATTGGGTAGTGAGGTAAGCTTATGCAACTGCAATGCAGAGAGGCAGACAACGTTGCTACCTCTCATAGCCCTTAGAGTTTCTTGCCGCAGGTCCACGGGCAGTACTTGCTCGCTTCGCGGTCTAGCATGGATATGCGCTTACCGTTTTTGCTGCTACATTGTTCAGATCTTTAGATCGTCCTTCGGTGTTCGAGATATCTTGCATCTATCAAGATTTATCCCATCGATGTGCTTCATCACCGTCCACCCAGAGTGTCTCCCTATATCCGACTTGCTGCTTGACCTGAGAGACGAGGTTGCTATCACCTGTGTTCTTGCCAGCATTATCGCTCAATTTCACCACAGGCCTACCTTCCGCCTCAGCAAGTTTCATGACGATGTTCAGCGGCGCGCTCTTTTCTCCTGTCGACTCTACTCGGAAGTCATTGGTGAAGAATGTCCCTACACCAAAGGATGGGGTTAGACCTGCTTCTTCTGTAGCGTCCTTGTACTTGATGCACTTGTCGACGTCTAGGGCATCAGAGTAGACAACAGTCTTCTTCTCTGTGATCTTTTGCCCGTTATAGAAATGTTTGATAATCTTCAGGAACTCTAGAGGATCGCCTGAGTCCTGCCTTGTTCCAGTGAAGATCTCGGCATACGTAGGAACTTTAGCACTGGCAGTAGGATAATCGTCGGTTGTACCACTCTCCGGCGCAGGCTTCTTGAACGCATCTAGGAAGGCGTGTGTACCGAACGTATCAGTCAAGGCTATACCTAATACGCCGCGGCCGAAGGTGCCGATCCAGTGCTTGAGAGCTTGTTCGTTCGCAATGGAGTAGTCATTGTAAATGGCTGCAACCCCCATAAACCATTCATGCGCCACCGTACCCACGGGCGCAACGCCAAATCGCATGGCGAAGTGCACGTTGCTAGTCCCTGCAAACTTGCCCTCGAAGCCTTTCCGACTTGCCGATTCTTGCGCCTCGCACAAGCCTTGCACAATCAATCCATGAGTTTTATAATCTCTTCGCCTTCTGCTGCCGAATTCCGAGAAAGCACAGCCAGCTTCCAATAGGCGTAGCCCCTTGTCTCTCGCTTTCTCGACTTGTCCTTCATGCGACCAGTCTGTATCGGTGAATTTGAAGTATGCTTCTGACACCAAAGCAAGCAGAGGAATTTCCCATAGTATTGTCTCCAGCCACAATCCTTTCACTTGTAGACTGACATTGCCTTTAGCGTTCTCGTCACTGTCGCTCTCCCCATCGAGAGTCTTGAAGTCTATAATCACTTGCTCTTTCGGTCTGAAGCGGAACGCTTTTAGGTATGAGAGGTAGTCCTGTGGGAAGTATGGGCATGTGTTCTGTAGCCACTTGAGCTCTTCCTGCTTGATTGCAACAGTCTCCAGCATTTCAATTTGCTTGCGTAGCCACTGGAAAGAAGCTTGGTTAAGATGCATATGACTCGTACGATTCGTGAAGTTGTATCCAACCTCAACTTTGGGGAAGTACTTGAGGACGGCGCATTGCATAGTAAGCTTGTAGAGATCAGTATCAAGCAAGGAAAAGCTGCCTTCAGGCATCGCCTCGCTGTTTGTCGACATTTTTGGGGGAGACTTTGAGGATTCGACTGGTGAAGATGAGCCGGTCACAGCCGATTGTTATAGGATTTCTTGGAGATAAGGGAGGCTGGATGATGGTGTCGTTGTGTATCGAAGTACTGTGCAGTGCATGATGTTGTGTACCTCAGGCTCGGAGTCTATGTGCATATGACTCGGATTGGAATCAATACCTCCTACTGTACGATTGTGGAGCATGCAAGTCTGACCAGTAGTAAGTAGTGCGTCGCATAAGTACAGCTCTAGACACGGATTGCTGTGGCATACAGCTATCGTGCAGGTAGGTTGGCGCCAGCAAAAGCCAGTCGACGCATCTTCCTACAGAACGCATGTGTGAAGCAGCGGTTAGTACGCCAAACATAGATAAACACCCCGCCAGCCCACGTGAAAGGTAGTAATGCAAACAATGGCCTGATTCACAAGCGCCTATGCACAGATATTGTGCATTTTGGAACACTATCTAATCTCTTCGCTTAGATAGACTTTCGGATCGGACCCCGAGCCAGGAAGTCTAATTGCGGAGTCGCATTACCGGTTCGAGTAATGCGCATGAGGAAGGGCCACAGCGTCTATCAAGTTTCCTTAACGACGAGAAGCTCTGAGCGCACTTCTAAGCAAACCCTTCGAGTTCACCACCGTTCCCTACACTGTTCCATCAATTCTCTCCTCATCGTCGCTGCCGAACTCGCATGGGACCAGAGTCGCACATCCATCTGAGATTTGTTCCGTTCGAGTGACGCAGATTGAGCTTCAAAATCTTCCTATTCCCAGCTGACAGCAAAATTGCTATTGGAAGCACTGCCTCAAGAAACAAATTGTCATCATGTTGGGAGCGTAAGAGACATCCTTTGCCATTCAGACAGCCATCAAACGAAGCTCGACGACTAATGCGCATTATAGATACCAGCGTGCGCTCCAGCGCAGACCGCTTCTCACCCAAGCAATCACCACCTCCGTCCTCTTCGCAACTGGCGACTCAATGGCCCAGCAATTCGTCGAGCGTAAGGGGCTGAGCAATCACGATCTCTCACGTACCGGCCGTATGGCCCTCTATGGCGGTGCTGTTTTTGGGCCGGCTGCTACCACCTGGTTCGGTTTCTTGCAACGCAAGGTCCGCATCCCTTCCTCTCCTAACCTCGAGATCCTCGCACGTGTCGGCGCCGACCAGACGATCTTCGCTAGCACCAACATGTTCGTATTCCTCAGCTCCATGGCAGTGATGGCCGGTGAGGATCCCAGTGAGAAGCTCAAGAGCACATACTTTGAGGGTTTGAAGGCCAACTGGATGTTGTGGCCTGCTGTGCAATTCTGTAACTTCAAGTTCGTGCCGTTGGACCACAGAGTCCTTGTTGTCAATGTGGTGTCTTTAGGTAAGTGCAGATATCGTGGCCTCAAAGATGGGGAAAAATTTCTGACCGTGCACTCCAGGATGGAACTGCTACCTCTCCTTCCTCAACAGCCAGCCATCGGGTGCGCACGCCAACGACCCTGACCTTTCCCCAAGCTAGAGATACCAACTACAACAATATCCGTCAATCCGTTCGCAATTGAGGGTCGTACATGAATACAGTCGTCACTTTGATATGTTTAAACCTGGGGTTTGATTCTTTAGCATCACCCAGTTGGGCGTCTGGCAGAACCTCATTAGGCTTTGGCCCCTTTGGTTAGATTGGGTTTGGGAAATGTCGGGTTCTAGCAAGGCATACGAGTCAATACACCGATCACACATCTTCTGTATAATATGTCCATTTGTAGATAGGTCGGCAAGTTCCTAAGCGGCAGATATTGCCTCCTACATAGGATGGTACCGCACACAGCTTGTTCAGCACGTTTTCAATTAGAAAATTCATCTCCAAGATGAGCCATTTACCCAGTAGTCTCCTTAGCTTTCGCCCTTTCTTCTTCCTCCAAAGTCCTTGTCCTTAGCTGCAAGGCATGAATGCCACCTTCAGCGGCCATCTCGTCCTTCAGCAAATCATACACCATCCGGTGCCGGGCTGGCTGCATCTTGGACTTAAAGGCGTCACTGGTAACGTAGACTCTGAAGTGCGTCTCCCGCGACACTGACCCACGCATGGCGGCGTGGTGCGCATGCAGGTGCGAATCGTTGTGGATTTCCAGTTGAGTAGGTGTGAGAGATGTGTTAATCTACGCGCCAAGTCTCAACAAGATCCTTAGACTCCGGCATGTCAAAGAATGGAACCGATTCATACCTTCTTCCTTATTTTATCCTCCATAGGTGTCGTTGAGCCTGTTGCCGCCATTGTGGCATATGGTCTCGCTGATAGTAGCGCTGGCAGGCGCACTGTTTGTCTGAGCATAAAGCAGGTGCCGACGTGACCTTCCCCAGCTCACAGTCTGATGAGAACCTTTTTCTTTCGATGCTTGTGATGTGTAAATAATGAGTTGCGAAAGTCATGTATATGTCATCGCAGCCAACCGTAAGGCGGCATTGAAACCTCGAAAGCCTCCGTGCCAGAAATCGAGGACAGCACCCAGCATAGCGCACTTCATTTACTCTCTTCCTGACAAGCATGGTCCACAATCTATCGTTAATTGATTCGTGGTTGGATCGCGTGCATGAAAGCTGTAGTGAGCTCTAAGCATAGCATGATAGGCACAATTGATAAGTCCAGAGCTGCAGTAGATCACGACAGTGAAGACACCTTCCAACAAAGAGGGGGAGCACTGCATGACTGAACACCTAGGCTATGCTGTGATAGCGTACACATGCAGCTGACGGACCTCTAAGTTTTTCTATCCCATCACAATTGTAAATCTGACCACGATGGGTATGTTGCAACGGCCTTTGGTGTTGCCAGGATTCCAGAGTTGATTGAACCTATGCTCTTCTTGAGTACGGCTCAGTGGAGGCTTACGTATATTGCCAGCTCATCCTGACTAGAAAGAGGTATTCTTAAAGCCAGACTATGTATAAAAAAGCCACAGAGTGCATTGAGTCACAAGACGTGACAAAAGTATTGCATGGTTAGAATATAGTCTGCCAACCCCAGCTAAATACACAAACAGCGTGCGTCCTACCGTTCCTCGTAGTCGAGACTTCGACGTAGATTTCGTTCTGCCCACCTCTTTCAAGCTTAACATTATGATAAGTTTGAGGTTTCCAATTCCATATTGACGACGTTCCTCCGATAGTAGCTTTTTCAACGGAGTTCATTACTTCATGTAGCCATATGTTGGTTTGATTAACACATATGTCAATCTTACTTGCTATCGTGCCTCTGTCAGTCGTACCTATGGTCCTTTTGGGGTTAAGATCTGGTAAACGTACCAAACGTGAACATTATACAAATGTCAATAGTCTTCCTGAGGCATCTTTCTCAATTACAACAGCAAGGAGGTCATCTAGGACTTGGGTGAACAAATCCAAAACTGATCCTGTAATGCACGTCGTTCCTTCACAAGCCGAGAGTTTTGTAGCAATGCTGCGGCCAACTCTAACCAAGTGAAATTGCTTATATTCTGATATCCAGCAGCGCAGTTCTGCACCAGTGCCGTCTTTACAATGAAAATAAACTGGACTCACAGTAGCCTTGCTTGTTTTTACACTTGCTTGCACCAGCTTATCTAGGGTTAATCGGATAAAGCCTGCCTTGAGTGTAGTTTGAGAAGTTTAAAGTCGGGACCATTGGCCACCGACCGTCAAGGTGGAGAAGATCTGGATCGTCAATCTCCCATAAACTCTACAGCAAACCAGAGAAACCACTTACCGAGTGTGCTGTTTGCTGGCTTAAGGACACACAAAGTTGGCTTGCTGTTCTTTGGCACCTGAGTGGAGACTGCTCTCTCTCACTGTGCGCTTGGTGTTATACATGAGACATGGCACTCATATGATCTGCGCGAGCTCCACATTCCTGCTCTCACTGGATCTGCGTGGAATTCGCACTCACATCTCATTTTGCTCCGACAGTCTGCCGCAGTTCAATGCCTTAGTTGACCGTGGATCTCAGTATGCTTTGCTGTCTCTTCCACAGTGAACGAGTGGGCATGACGGAGCCATTCATCATCCGCTGACGCACCAAGAGATCCATGTATGTACTAAGCAGAGGCTGGCAATTCTCGGTTGATGGAGATGTTCGTGAAGACCCGGTTCCAAATCTCGCATGGTCGCAAGGTTTTGCGCAGAGGTGATGGCCGAGCCGTACAATGGTGCCAAGACAACCCCATAATGCTGCACATGGTCCAAGGCGTGAAGATTAGAGAATCACAGTAATAAGCCCTGGCAGTGAATGCTAACACAGACCGCTCCAGCTTCAAGGCAATCTGAAGGGTGCGAACATCATGTTGTCAAAAGCTGCCCGGTTGTCATAGAAACCATCGACGACTGTAGTCGAATTCCGGGTTGATACTTTCGCACTTGATGTCGTTCTGGAACTTGGAAGCCGAGGCCGCAGTTGATCCAGCTAAAGGCCTGCTCGTATATAAGATATCATATCCATCAGAGTCAATGAGTTCATGCTCAGTGTTACGGTAAGAAGAGATGGGAAGATTTTTCCAAATAATCCTTTTCCCTTGGTAACAGAACAGGCTATAAGTTGTTTCATATTCTGTTAAACATACGTGCTAGACGGCATAATTAGATGTGGTAAGGTAGCATCTGATAGGCTTCTGAATTTTTGTACTGAAAGTGCCTGTAATTGCGCTGGATTCCCATCTCTGAATTGCGGTTGAGATACACTCGAAGTATTGCGCCTTGTGGTAGCTCTCGCAAAGTACGACTGCTGTTGTTCTGGTCGAGCTGCCATACAAACAAGATAACTGGATGGCACACCGGTAGTTGAACCCGTTGCTGGCAGGAGTGTTGGCCTTCCGTCGCACGCTCGCGACGTGCTGGGCACGACGGTGTTTCGCTGCGTGCAAGGTGATGAAAAATTGGCTGTCACAGAGAGGCCGCTGGAACATGTTGATGTTCTGTACCAATGCCGCACAGCGCGCCTGATTGATTTAGGACGTTCGTGGACGGCATTGCAGTTCAAGGTTGTCTATCAAGCGAGCGATGTCCTTACTATTTGACAGACCAGCGTGCAATTCGGGGCGCGTCATCGTGAGGATAGGGTGATGTTACTACATCGAGAGGTATGAGCAGGAAGGCTCTTTCCCGCTATGTGGAACGTTAGTTGTGAGATAGTAGGCGCTTGTCATTTTGCTGCCCTATCTGGTGTGAGGCAGAAACGAGAGAGATTGCAGGCTAGTAGGATAAACTTCGTCTTCGTCACAAAAGCTTTCAAGCCGAGTTGACCGGTTGAATGCTCGAAATCGCTTGAAACCGTTCAGCTCTGTATACCTCTCCGTCGTTTGGACACCCGTCGATAAGCCAAACGAATAATAGGCTAATCGATCGTTTAGCGAGAAAAGTGGCTGATCGCACCCAGTGCGCAAACTGATCGCGCCTTGTCTGATTTCTGCAAGCCAACAATGCTGCAAGAGCAGGCGCCACATCCCCTCTGAATCAATTTCATTTTGTGGTAGGGACAGCAACACCCTTCCTATCACAGGTGCTGTGCAAGGTTAACCAGGAGAAAAGGCCAGACCTCCGTTATGCTTGCATACTCATCCTCCAGGACTACGCCTTCCTCTACCTCAACCGTGATCGCTTATCCGGATTTCTCTCCGTCAACTGGCAAGATCAGCCGGCGCAGATGTTCGGCCACGAAACCAACTTTGGAACCTTTGAGTTCAGCAATGAGTTTGTAGACCACGTATCAACGCTAGAAAATTGGGGGCTTGAGTCCGAGGCCGCCAGGCACTATACGGTACTCTAAGAGAAAATTTACATATAGTACATATCTTATACATGTCTAAGGCATCTATGTTATAGCTTGCAAGGCATATAGGTTCCGCTATAACACTTAAATAGCTTTATATACTGTTAGAGTGCTTAACTACCTAGAGCGCATCCTATTGCTCTAATGATCTGGTGCTTTGTCACGGGATTCGCCTGTCCCGCGACTGGTAGCCCGCCGAGGTACCGCCCTTAGCCCAATGCCCGCCTAAATGCCTAACAATAGTTTTGTTGTTACGGCTGTAACAATGACGTTGCAAGTAGTATCCATTGGACGATTGTCTACAGGGTTGCCCTTACCATCATTGTCATGACTGGGGCATATTATGAAGATTTCTAGCTCTGCCGATCATTTGAGCTCTATCATTCGTCGTCGGTGTGTTTGAGCCACCTGATCCCAGCGCCTAAACGGTGCTATTGACTCGCTAAACGCAATGCTATTCTGACATGATAATGATGCAACTCTACAGAAAACTCACTGCTATTGCAAGTACAATTGGATCTCACTGCATTACGTTAACTGGTGGGCGTGGCTGTGATTATATCCGCTTTGACTTGTTGATATTTGAGCTTGCCTCTCCTCACCATTCACGCGTTGGCATAACCATAAATTTTTTATCAATATAACGACAGCTATCATGCCGAAGAATCCGCTAGGCACTATACAGCCCAGATATACAGACCGGCAATCCACGGTCGAGTTGCACTTTGTCGCAGCATCAAGCGAGTTCGTAGGAACTTTCATGTTCCTATTTCTCGCTTTTTGCGGGCACACGATGGCAGTCAACTCGGCAGCGAGCACAGGTCCGAACGTAACGAATAGCAACAGCACCGTCGTCTACATTTCACTCAGCTATGGCTTCAGTCTTCTAGTTACTGCGTGGACAATGTACCGCGTGTCTGGTGGGCTGTTTAACCCTGCCGTCACGCTAGGTCTCGTCCTGACGGACAAAGTACCTCCAATACGAGGTGTTATCCTGCTGTTGCCACAGCTTCTTGGCGGAATTTGTGCGGCAGCCGTGGTTAGCGCAATTATACCGGGCTCTATAGCAACTGTCCAGACCACTCTTGGAGCCGACACCAGCCCAGCACAGGGTGTGTTCTTGGAGATGTTTCTTACTGCCATACTTGTGTATACAGTGATTATGCTGGCTGGAGAGAAGAGCAAGGATACATTCGTGAGTACCTCCAGTCATGAAGCGAGTTCGTTCCGTTAGCTAAAGAAATTTTGCAGCTTGCGCCAATCGGCATAGGTCTTGCACTCTTCATTGCCGAGATAGCAGGTGTCTACTATACAGGCGCTTCACTCAATCCAGCGCGCAGTTTTGGTCCATGCGTCGCCGCCGGACGGTTTCAGGGCTACCACTGGATATATTGGGTTGGCCCGTTTCTTGGTGCGCTAATCAGTGCCGGATACTTTGCATTCGTAAAATACTTCAACTATGAGCAGGCGAACCCAGGGCAAGACAGTGCAGGGGGCGATTTCGGTGGCGAAGTTGAAGAGGTGTAAACCATGTATAGTAATTCGCCTGACGAGACTTCCGCTACAGGAAATGGACACACCTGCGTCAGGAAGTCGCTGCTTGCCTAGAACGCTCTGTGGGCCCGTGCTTATGCAGCTTTCATAAAGTCCTCGAGGCGCCCTAGCCTCGCTTTATCTTTCTCTATTCATATACCCTTATGACTTCTTGTTTCTAGCACTTTCTTACCTTTAGGGCGCTGAATATTTTACTATTAAGCCTCTAAATCTATCTTACTACATGTATACGTGTATCTTACTATAGTAATTAACTAATTAATTACTACTAGATTCCTCTAACAAACTCTTATTAATTATTGTGACAGGCATATCCTACTGACCCTTAGGCTCGCATTCTCTGTCTATGTTAGCTCATAGGGAAGTAAGACATACTTAGAAATAAGATGCTAAAATCTAGACTTATAACTTTAAACTATAATAACTTTATAAATACTTGTATTAGGATTATAAAAATAAAACTATGTATAGTTAATATCTATATCATTGTCCTGTCTAACTTATATGTTAGCTTACATTAGCTTACTAGGAAGTAGAACACCTCTAGAAGTAGAACACTAAAATCTAGAATTATAACTTTAAACTATAATAACCTTCTAAATACTTATATTAGGATTATAAAAATAAAACTATATATATGTTATAGTAGAACCTACAACTATAGGAATTCTAGCATGTAATAGGATTATGTGACTATAGAGTACTCTATAGGATGTAGGAGTAGTACTCTATAATCTATTAATCTATTAATCTATATATAGAGTATATAGAGTAATAGAGTAGTACATTAACTATATATAAAGTAATAGTATATAGGAATAGACCTATTATAGGAGAGTCTAGAGATCTATCTAAGATAGGTTATACTTATAAGTAAAAGGAGTAGAGTAGTTAATAATAGGAAGGTATAACAGAGTACTAGGGATACTGTAGGGTAGAACCTATAATACTGTTATATCTATAACATAAGTTAAGCATAAAGCTCCTATCTATTAAGGAAAGATCTATTCCTATATACTATTACTTTGTGTCTAAATCTAGTAGTGTTATAACTACCTCTATAAATGCTTACTTAAGTACTTATAGGATTACTTACATACTACCTCCTATAGTAAGTAGTAGCCTAAGTACTTATATACTAACTTACTTATATGACCCTTAGCCTCTAGCTATTACATAGTATAGTCTTGTACTATAATACTATCCCCCTCTTAGCCTAGTTGTCTTAACTTACATAGAGTATTTAGTTAGTAGATTCCTTAGACATTATATAGTTATGTAAAGATGTCTTCCCTTTTAATTAAACTCCTTAACCTCGCCCTTATGCCTAAAGATTTAAGAACTGTTCGTAATTATAAACTCTATACCTTACATATTATTACTACTAGTTCTAAAACAATAGTTACCTATAAAAAGTGTCTTAAGTACAATTTCCTATATTAGGCAATGTTAGATAAGTTGTCTAATCCTTATACCTAGTATACTTGTTAAGGTTATACTTATGTAAAATCTTCTCTAGTTAGTTTGTTATATGCTAAATAGAAGTTAAACGAGGAAATTAGTTTAGAGGAGAAGAAGTTAGAATAGCTACTTAACTAGTTGTCTAATTCCTATACCTGTTTATAGTATAAGCACTAGTAGAAACAATATATTTCTATATATACTACTAAGAGCTTTGCCTACCTTATAGAAGAGGCTATTAATCTTAGAGATTCTATAGTAATTAAAGATTCTATTCTACCTTCTACTTTAAATAACGTAGGTATAGCTTTAAGTACTATATAGACCTAGTAAAAGTTACTTAGTCTTAGTGTTAAAAGCCTTTACAAGTTTGTGTCTCTTAAGGCTTAGTTATAAACTAAGTTCCTAAAGGTCTTTATTTCCTACCTAAGGTGTATATTATAGAGTGTTCTATAAGTTTCTCCTATTCTTCCTTTTCCTAGAGTCGTTGTCTATAGTTCTCTTACATACTTATTATAGTATACGTTAGCTCACTGGGAAGCGGAACACCCCTAGAAGCGGAACACTTTTGTGCCAAGACTACGCCAAGACCGCTATATAATCGCGAGTACGCTAGCTATACATACCAAATTTTGACAGAATTTTGTTTAGTATATAGTCTAGCTACACTCAAAATCTTATATCAGAGAACGCATTACTTCTAGAGTTATATAGGATTTAAAAAAGTTTCTTATTTTTTGCGATATTTTCTTTTACTTATATCTCTAGAACAAAACATACAAACCTACTAAAACTTTAACAGAACTTAGATAGTATAGACATCTACTTACTATCAAATTCTTAGCTCTT